>WHPZ01585696.1:0-10217 GCA_016617965.1 Macrosiphum rosae
ACACACACACACACACACACACACACACATTATACACAGTATACGTGTAATGTGCACATAATATATTTAAATACAATAACGGCGTATATAGGCGTCGCTCGGAGAGTTCGTCTTCATCTGACGATGCGTATTATCGAGTAATGGGATTACGGTTAATCGTATTGTGTTCGTGTCATATACGACATCGTTTCGAAAGATTATTTCAGTAGCTTCGTCGCGGTATTTGTATACACAAAAACCTCATACCCTTTTCACCACTATTGTACCTATATATGCACAATGTAATATAGGCATTAAATATATATACTTATTATAAGTTACCTACCGCACAATAAACGCCTGACGTGTATAATGTATAAGCACATATATGTACATAATATTATATAGAAGGTGATTCACGACCAAGCCTACTGCTATTACTAATCCCATTTTTTTCGTTTAGTAATGAATTATCGTTCAAATTCTGATTTTTGGAATTTTTAAATTTACTCAAACACCATATTATTATAGTACCTACAAATTCTTGAATTGTTTTGTACCGAGTCTTAAGGATTATCCCGTGGTGATCCAAACTTCTATTTTTTATATGAAAAGTTTCTTTTTTTTTTTTGTTATAATGATTTAGTAGATAACTTTTTTGAAAAATGTTGATGTTGGTTCGAAATTTAAAATTTCAACGAGTAGTTTTTCAGTTATTAAAATGTGTGTGTACTATACATGGATAGTCATTAAAATGGGTTTTACAATTATATTATTAAGTAGACGTAGGTGCCTAATTTCAGATATAGAATTTATTATAGGTACTTGGACCATTTTTATATAAATTATAATTGACAAATTACTAAAATGTTCAAATAATCATAACCCTAATATTAATTTTCAATCCCATAATCAATGGTTCTATTATCCTCTATTATACACAAAGTTAAATAAACTCAAAACCACTCGTTCGAATTTTGAGTAGGATACGTTATTATTTTCAGAAAAATCATAAATATCCCGAAAAACAGTAGTTTGTATCTCCACAGAACACTCCTAAAGTAGTATAAAAAATCTCAAGAATTTGAAAACTTTTTTTTATTTATACGTATTATGTAAGTAGGTATGTTTAAAAATTTCTAAAATTTCTAAATAGTTTTTGAGTGACTGCTCTATTGAAGAAAATCGTTGGAAGGGTGAGCATGGTTGGTGAATCACACTGTGTATGGTACATAGAATCACTATATATTATATATACCTTCACAAACTCAAAATATAAACAAATATAAAAATTCACAATATTAACTTGTACACTTGTTATTCATCTAACAATGACGTACCTACCTACCTAAATCGTACCCACATTATGTTATTGTAGGTATCTGATATAGTGCGTCATTATTATTGAATCAACAATCACCAACAACTATGACGATCTAAACACGTCGATGTGTGTAAATAAAAAAATCACATTTAAGCTTTCTGATTATCTGTGTGTACCTAGCTCTTATTATTGGTATTAGACAATATACATATTATATTCCACAGACTCTGATTTTATCTTATCGTTTTGTTATTTCGTTTACATCTACATCGACGACGACGACTCGTTTCTTCGGTCACATTCTATTTTATTTCCTCTCTTAATTGTCCAACACACACACACACTCACTCACACACACACAATATTTTACAAATACATTGTTCTTCGTATACACTGCGCAGCGTATCTCTAGAATAAATACTATACAGTATAGACACATTCCTGCATTCGTTTATCTGTCCAATTGTTACGTTACGCCCTTGATTGGATATCTCTGCACCCTAAACAAACACGTTTTTGATTTACCGAACGTAGTCGGTCGGACCGCTTTTTTCCTGTATATACCTACTACTTTTATTTAATGTAGGTTTTTTAAACTCATTCATTTTTTTCACTCGGCACTATATAGGTACTATCTTACTCCAATATATATATATTTTTCCATCAGTCCGACTCATCCGCCTTCCCGCCAGAGTCTGCAGCAACGTCTGGAGCAGAGTTAACAACAATAATTTACGATTAAACGTTATAAGACAATGGTTTTATACGCTCATACTATACTATCGGAATTTTGCACTACCAATTTATTATGTTATTATGCGTAACATGAGTTATCAAATACTTATGTATCGGTTAAATAAATATTCATTGTACCTATTTATATATACAAAGTGTACTGCAGAAAGACCTGAAAAAATAAATAGCTTTTGTTTTAATCAATATTTAAAAAGTCTTGAATTTCTTTTTTGTTCCTATTATATACTTTGCAAACGCTCGCTCAACAATACACAGTGTACAATTTTATATAAGTATGTTTTTTTTTTTTGGAAAAATTTGAAATCTCTAATTTTTAAATCTAGTTATTCGACAAATTTTAATGGCCAAAACGTTTATTTAAGGCAAGTAGTTTTTTTTTAAATTTTTTATTTACTGACTTACCTATATGGCTATATAGGTATATATTATATATATATATCACTTAAATGGCAAGACTCCGTGATTTTACAGAATGAATAAAATATGACACACGCGTCTGTGTTATACAGGATGTATACTGTATACTGTATACTACAGAAAGATTTTACCAGTGAAATAATATTTATACTCATCAATATTTAAACATTGTATAGACGGTTTTTTTAAATATCAATATTTTTTTCGAGTATATTTATAATTGAAACTTTGTAATATTTTTGGGTATTTTCTGACATAATATATTTCTTAAATTGTTTACTATCCATATAATTTTTGACATACGTTTAACGAGGGTCATTTTTTATTTGTCAGGTCATTCTGTTACACCCTGTATAGAACCCTGGATATACTTATTCTCAACTGGTGTGTCTCGAACAGTAGTGTGTCACGAATTACCGTGATGTGTGTCACCAAAAATATTGTTTGTTTATAATGTACGTGTTCGAAGTATAAATAATAATATGTAACATCATATTATTCTAGCGTTATGACATCGTTCTTAAATCACAGATAAGAATCGTTAAGAAAATAGGCTCAATTTATGTACCTATACAGGTTTATGTTTAGGTATAATAGCTGCTTTTTCAAAACTCCATTAAATATTTTAATTTGTTGACATTTTTATGAGTCGTCTAAACTATAGGGTGTCGTCATTGAGAATCGCTAATATTATATTATAATATTGTTATTTAGTGGTTTTTCGTACATATTGGTAGGCAGGTTACCAGTTCATTAGAATTACATAAATTGTCAAAAATAATAATATTGTTTATTTATAAAATAATAAGTCTAGTATCGAAATATTGATGCAGCAGACAGGAGTAGTCGTAGGTGTCTATATCTGCTAGAAGGTTGCTTTTAATTACTTATTAGAGCGACTGCAAAGTTCATCGAATATATTATTTTTTTTTATAATGATCTCTTATGAAGTACCTTTTCACAGAAGTGTATACACTGAGGCAGACTTGAGACTATCGAAATAATCCATTATATTAAAAACATATATTCTACATATAGTCGTTTTCAGATCGCATCGTTTCTCTTTTAAGTCTTAATGAATGGATACAAATGTATTCTCTAGAGCCTAGAACTCAGAAATACTCATTTAATCAGTCGTACACATATTATTATAGCGTATAAGTAAGTACTCAAAGGGAAAAACCCATCTGATTAAAAGTTAACTAAAACAAATGTAAATATATTCTTAGTTTAAAACTCCAACATATGATTAACGATGTCTGAATGCCACAATTTGTCAATTACAAAAAGGTGACTGAGTAATAACTAAACAGATTAATAACATAATAATATATTTAAAACCACATAAATATAATATATTTTAATGAATAAAACGTTTGCATAATACATAATATATAGGTATTCATCATTATATACTAGCTGATCTCGCGGTTGCCCGTAAAAAATTATAACAATAATATATATATATATATATACTAAATATATTGTGATTGTTCAACTCTTTTTGGGTACAACTCAGCCTCCCTGGTAGGCAATCCAACTACGTCTCAACTCGGATATTTGCGACGGCATATCAAGTAGGCAATGGGCGAAAATTCGATTTGATGCATGCTTATACCTGAACTGCCCGATTAACTAATATAAATACTAATCTCTACTAATTATTTATCCTATAACCAACAGCAACCATTTATAAACAAAAATTTCAACTGTAAATCTCAAAATCCCCGTTTGAGCACCTCCCCGTGTTGGACTTATATTGTCCAATAATTATTGCAAATCTAAATCGTCCCGGAAACACACAAAAAATGTCATCAAAATCGGTCCAGCCGTTTAGGATTGCACAAATGACACACAAACAGACAAACGTTTATTTTTATGTATATATTAGATTATCAAATTATCATTCAGAAAAAAAGGACCGTCCATGTGATTATATTATATTTAAAATTTAAATTATTTAAATAGGTGCCTAAAACGAGAAAACAAACGAAAAATTAAATCGTGAATCAAGATCAAGTTCGAAAGTAGAAATACAATACCTTATGACTGAAATTCATTTTATAGTAATAATGGTATTATAATATGGGTATTTATTATTTACGCAAAATTGTGAATTGTGATATTCATAAAATCGCAGCCGTCAAATCGTTTGCTTCATGTAGAAAGAACGAGGCGCGTATCATGAATCATTTATAATCACCAATTACTTTATGTGAAATATTAACGCTACTGTTTTTTTTGTGTAACTAAAAATGGTCCGTGAAACTTGCAGAGTATAATAACAGTAGGAATAGTAGTAATAATATATAGTACCTAATAATAGTAATAAAAGTAATAATTAGTAATTATATTAATACGGATCGTTCGAACAATATTAAATGAATATATTATACTTTATTATTGCAGGTTTATAACGTTATTTTTGTTATTATTCGACCACGTAGAATGCGGTATTTACTATAACTTCTAATACGTATATAAACTATTTAATCATACTCATATACCGATGAACGGTATAATATTATAGTCGATGAGTTATTTGTTTAGTCGTAACGCAGAGCCGAAACAAATGCGACAAACACGTAATGTGTTTTTTTTATTTATAGGCTAAATTAGTGACATAAATATGTGTCTAGACTTAAAGACATTAAAAAGGGTACTTTGCGAAATGACTAATTGTTAGAAATTATAAAAATAAAAGTATTTCGTAATATGTTATATTGAGATGAACAATAAATATTTAATGATATAATATGATAATATGAAAAGTTGAGCCCATTAAAACAATTAGCAAACACATTATGATGATAAAATACTTGAACTATATAACATGATATTGTCTCGATAATTTTGTCAAACAATATTTATTTTTTTTTTCAAACGTTTAAAATTGAATTACAATTTTCAATGAATAGGTAGTTTAGAATTTTTTTATACTACATATAATAGTAGGTACTTAGGTTTTTAGATTTCTTTTAAAATATAATTTATTAATTTTGGTTGACTTAAAACATCAGTACAATACGACAACTCGTGTACTGTAACTTGTGTACCTGTATTTTAATATTCATGATCAGTATATAGTCTGTTCAATATATTTTGAAAACCATTATTCATTTGTTTTTTATTATACCAGCTTAAAATTTGAAATCTCATTCATTAAAAGAAGCTGCAAGCTCTCTTTGCCTGATATTATGGTTTATGTGCGACAATTTATCGACATGACGTGTTTGGAGAATTATTTCAGTTTTATACACCTATACAGTATACTTAGATTATCCGTAAATTGTATTATTTAATAAAATATATTATTATGGTATATTACTCATATATTTTTTTATACATCTTATGGCCACATTAATCTAGGTAAAACCCACTAGGAATTTTTAAACCAAAAAGTTCATAAAATATCAAAATAATTTATGCGGGGAATATTGTAAGTACCGACCAAGTCATTTTTACCCAACAATAGATATGCAAGTCTCAAATATACTACCCATACAGTGTGATCCCAAGTACGTTCACCTCCCATTTTTTTTTGTATGAATTTATTTAGATTCTGAAAGACAGTATTTTTGAATTCTCGAGATTTTTTTAACTACTTAGGGAATGTTTAATGGCAATAAAAACTTATTTTTTTCCAAATTAGAACCTCCCTTTTTTTATTACTGAAAATTATTTTGTGGATAATTTTATTGTACATTTTTATTTAAGTGATCTACCTAATTAAAAATTCAAACCAGTAGATGTTCAGTAATGAAAATGTATAATATATTAAGAATGGGTAATAACATGGACCGTAAAAATGGTTTTACAAAAATAGTATTTATTATGTACTTGGACCATTTATAAGTTATAAATATTAATTGACTAAATTACTAGCCCCTTGAAAATTTTCCAGGCCCATATTATCATAGACATATTAATATATTATATTAAGTAAGTAGCTACATAAAGTCATATTAACTCTATACTCAACAACCTTTCATTTGAATTTTGATTTTGATACATAAACATTTTCAAAAAAATATTCCACTAAATAATTTACTGTTCAAAAGGGCGGATCTTTAGTAAAATAGAATTTTATCGCCATATAGTACCCTGTATATTATAAGTAGTACAACAAATATCAAAAATTAGAAAATATATCTTTTGAGTATATTTAACGATTCCGAAAATCATATTTTGAATAATGACATTAGGTACCCATTGAAGAAAAAAAGAGAGTGAACATGCTTCGTGAATCACCTTGTACAGCAATTTACTATAATATAGTCCACAGAGATACAGACAAGTACACTTAGAAACGGATTTATGACATACGATTTTGTGGTAAAATCATATAACTACAAATTAGATATTTTTTATTTTGGATGAAACAATATATTAAATCTGTTATAATCACCGTGTACTACCGCCCTCCATCTCAAATCCGAATTTTTGGATTTTTTGGATTTTTTGGATTTAAAATATTTTATTATATAGTACAGACGTAACATAACGTAGTGTGATCGCGATAAGTGGAAACACTCAATAACTATGTGCAGGCTTCATATATTTCAATTCTGCTTTTTTGACTAACTAATAAACATTATTATACGCATTTTAAAACAATTTGACTATTTTTGTGACAGTTAATTTTGCACATGCTTACAATAATTTTTTTTTTTAAATGGCACAACCTTTCTTTGACCACAATTTATTTTTCTTTGTATTTATTAATGAGTGGTTGAATTTCTTTTCCGAGTTAAAAAATGGCCGAGTTATAGTAATCTGATTTTATGTTATTTGCATGGGTATAACAGATTATAAAATATGTAGTTAATAATAATAAATACGTAATAATAAAAATATCCATGTAAATAACATAAAACCAGATAACTATAAATCGGCCATTTTTTAACTCAGAAAAGAATTAATTCAACCACTCATTAATAAATACAAAAAAAAAAATTTGTGGTCAAAGATAGGTCGTGCCATTAAAAAAAAAAAAACTATTGTGCCCATGCGCAAAATTAACTGTCACAACAATAATCTAATTATTTGAAAGCGTGTATAATAATGTTTATTAGTTAGACAAAAAAGCAGAATTGAAATATAATTGAAGCCTGCACATATAGTTATTGAGTGTTTCCACTTATCGTGAGAACACTGTATATAAAGACGCATCCGCATATAATACTAATAAAAACAGTGTCTTATAATATTTTAGTAAATATTATGATTATTATAATAATTATTGTTTTCATACATCTATCTTAAGCTCGGAGTGGCTTGGAATTTATTTTGTAATTATCGCGCTACAGTCTGTACTATGTACAACTATAGCTCAATACCATACCATGTACAAATAAAACCAAAAAGATAATCGCTTGTTATTATTTCTTTCGTCCGATGATGCCGTATAATATTATTTTAATGCTATTATCATATTTTATGGGCGACGTATTTGATAAATGATACGCTTGTGGTTTAAGTAACTGTTTATGTGTAGGTACAGGTCTAAAAAATAGGTTTGTTATTGTATTATGATTGAAATTTACATAATACCGCGGAATACCTTCAGCGTATCCCCGTGCGGGTGGAAAATAAGCAGGTATAAGGGAAAGTATATATATCTGTAAATACTTGTGTAATATATTTAAAATATACTACATTTATAACAGGTATATCTTTATATATATATATGAATTTGACAAGAGTGCTAATATTATTTGCGTGTATAATATTATTTTATTTATATATTATATTATTTATATACATATACCTAGGTAGTCAAAAGCTTCGGAGGAGTAGGGATTTCCGAGTTTAAGGGGGGGGGAGGGACGACGACCGCGGCGGCGAGAGATAAAATAAATTGGAAATTTCCGGAGGGTGCACCGCGAGAAACGTGTAAAAAACGTGCATTAAAAAATGTGACAGATTTTGCGTCCGTATCGGGAGAGTTTGACAATTTTTACCGCCGCTGGACGGCCTCTGTAACTATATATATATATATATTACCTACGTAGTACACTCGTGTGTGTGTGTGTGTGTTTATATATATATTATGTATCTATCTGACTACATAAACGTATAAGTACGCATTACGTATATATATAATGTGCGCAATATACCTTAGGGAAATACGTCGAGCATTACGAGTTCGTAAATGTAATAATAATAATAATAATAATAATACTGTAATATACCATAGATGCGATTGTATTTTCTTAAAGCATGACACCCGGCCGTCGGCCGACTATAAAATCGTTTTATTGGTACATTTTGGTTTTTAGTTTCTTTTAGAAATGTCTAGAAATATGTAGTTTAAAGTACCGACTTATATAGGTATAATGTATATTATGTACTTTATGATCAGATCGATTTATTATCAGGATTAATATTTTTTAAATATCACAATTCATATTTTGA
This sequence comes from Macrosiphum rosae, assembly GCA_016617965.1. Lineage (NCBI taxonomy): Eukaryota > Metazoa > Arthropoda > Insecta > Hemiptera > Aphididae > Macrosiphum > Macrosiphum rosae. Next base: position 8,894 of record WHPZ01585696.1, read on the forward strand.
ATTTCATACTCTGAAATGAATTTGTAAATAATGATGGGTAAATATTATTGTAACAGTTTTAATCTATATAAATATAAAAATGGAGCGTGTCATTACCTCATCAATCGAAAACCGCTGGTCCGATTTGGCTCAAATTTTTTTTAAGATGTTTGTAATTGCCAGGAGAAGGATTTTACGAAATAAAATTTTAGGAAAATTCATCGGAAAAGTAGGAATTCTGGAATTAAAAAATACAACAGTGGCGCAACAGTGTATTATATTATATTGGTTGCTATTGGTTAATCCGGGCATGTTTGTTGATTTGTATTATTATTTTTTGTCAATAAATAATTTAGGTCTATTTATAGGTTTCCATTTATCATTTATATATTTATATTAATATATAAATGAATATTTGTGTGTAGGTTAGACCTCTGGGAAGAAGACAGACTAATTTAAAAATGGTTAAATATGGTTTTTTTTATTCATCGGATTTTAGTACGGTTAGGTTAGGTTAAGATTTTGTATTAATTGATTATATTAATCCACCGTAGGTGGAATACGACAAACTTGGTATAACTTTGATACTTTAGAGTTAAATCATACACGTACGTACAAACAGCAAGGGGTTCGCGACCTACCGCAGGTAGATTGCCTACCTGATAATATTATACTGCTGCGAATCACAATTTTTATTCCGAGCAACGGAAAAGTTAAAATAAATTTTGAACAACATACACCGAATATTAAATAACGAATTGAACAAAGTTTGAGTCATATAGAGTTGGTACATTCAACGGTCAACGAAGTGCACGGGATCAGCTAGTATGTTATAATATTGATCATTAGTTTAGACAAGAGGAGTACTACAGCTGAGTATAGCGCAAATTTGAGAAAAGGTGCCTTTAGTTCGATATTTTCATAAAACTCTGATACTGCAGGGTCATACATTTATGGGGGTACTGTCGTCGGCAGAGGGGGGATAGATCCTCCGAATCATTAGCTTTATTATCTGTTGCTAGGAACTATAATATTCTATATTTTGATCATAAAAAATATATAATAAGTACAAAAATATTGTCTATACAAAATCAAAAAAATAAATAAATAATTTACTTATAGGAGACGTAATTGATGATAATCAATTATCTATCCATAAAAATGCCTGGGAAATCGGAATAAAATCGTAGTGTTTCAGTTTAAGGTTGTCGATAAAACATAAAAATCGGTACACGCGATACACCTAACCAAAAATATATAAACGTAAATTGACTGAGTAATAACAAAATGCGGTCTCACGACTTGCGATTGTCTGACGTTATATTATAATATTATAAAAAAAAAA
>WHPZ01585697.1:0-15021 GCA_016617965.1 Macrosiphum rosae
TAATAGAATATTTATTTAGACAACAATTTGCCAATATTCTGACATAATAGAATGTGAAGGTTCGCGGTATCATAATACTATATTATTATAGTAAATCATTTTTAAAAATTGCTCTAGAATTGAGTTAATATGATGTGATTTTCAGATGATAATAATAATATCTTATAATATTAGATAGTAAGGACCTATATGCATCTAAATGTATAAGAATATTATACATTGTACCTACGTTATAATATTACCTAATTTTGTCATATTTTTAGGAGTAATCGAGACAATAATATTAAATGTATTTACCAGGTACCTTGTAATTTGTATACATAATATTTTTTCTTCACTATGGTGATTTTATATATTTATATGAACTCTGATTTAAAATATGATCAATGTAATTTAGATGATCGAAATCAATCGATTTTACATTTTTACATGTACGTGTGACAATTACGAGCTGTACGTGGTCCGGCGTAGATGCAAACTCTATCTTTTTACACATTTCTTTGATTTTGGACGGTCATGGCGGTCAAAACGGTATAGCGCATAAAAACGACTCCACCGCAGTAAGACTTAGGTATATATGTATATATAAATAAACATATTTATATTTTATATGTATATGCACGTACGTCATGTGCGACGAAAGCCCGAAAATCTTCCATTAAAATGTTCTTCACCACACATATATTTTAAATATAATATCTAGCTATTTAGGTATGTACAATGTCTAATAAAATGGTGGATTCTGCAGTATAACATAATATATTACATTTAGAGAGAAACTAGAAAGAGGCAGAGAGAGAGATGTGTATAGACGAATAGACGTATACGATCGAGGAAGTTCTCGGAATCGCCTACATACTACCTAAATATGTTTATTCCAAACTTTTTAATAATGTTCCAGGATGGTAGGATCCATAGCTCATACATTTTTGCATCAGTGAGATCGTAGGGGGGAGTTTAATAATAAAATAAAAGTAACGTTTTATTAATAAAGTTGCGATTGGAAATCATTCTATGATAGGAACTTTAAAGTTAAGGTTAAGTTAACCCTAACACTTAAACAACAACAATCATTTTGGCTGTGTACGAGTTGATTCCCCGGTACCTATTTACCAGTACTGATACCGTTGAGTAAGTTGAGTTGATTCCCGGGTCATTAAGAGGTGTGTAAGAATTGATTCCCTGGCCATTATATATTATTTTCAATATTTAGTAAAATATTCAGCCTATTAGCCTAACCTAAGAAACATCATGAGGAGGTTGGCTGACAAGTTTCTCAAATATGTTAATCTTTTTAGTTTTTTCATATTTTCATATTTATGATTTTCATTCAATTTGTTGTTAAAAATGATTATTAAAAAATATTAGTAATTTCGTAAAAATGTATAACATATTGATTTAAAAATTGGTATCTGGTAATGAGATTAACAGAACCTATACCGTGACATATAATAATCCGGGATTCAACTAATACATAAATTATTTTAATCAACTCACCTACTGCGAACATTTTTATACATGAACCCAACTACCTACCTACCTACTTAATTTTTTTTCTACCTGCAATGCCCAAGTAACATTGATTATTATATTTATTAATTAATTTGTTACCATATTTAGAGAATTTTTCAAAACAGTTAATACTTCTTGGAGACGGAAAATGGGAAAGAAATGCAGAAGACACTATCACATTGCCATCTAATTTTTGTCATATCTTAGATTCAATTGATTCATTAATAATCCATAAACCTCCGATAACCTCCGTTATTAATTTATTTTATTTGATAATAATTTGAATATAATATGTTATTATATCTTGTGCATATACTGTTATAATTAATATTTTATTAATTTATATATTTAGTGTGTTTATTTCTATGTTTGAGATATTTTTTTTGAACATAATATGAAATGGCTCATAAAAACAATATCACATCGACCTGAACTATAGCGATTGTGAGGGGGGTATAATCGAACAAAATAAAATTGAGCATATTTATAATCGAGGGGGTATGGTTATAAATAAAAACAACCCGGTGGGGCCGGGTTAAAATTAAGAAACAAAATGGGGCCAAAAATGTTGGATGCTATTTTAAGTACAAGAGTAGGTTTAAAAAGAAACTCGGTTTGCTGCTCAGAAAACAATAATTTACCGACATCAGTCTTAAAACATATTGGTTCGACTGCAATATACTCTTCCCAAGCTGAATTAAGTAAATTAGTTATTACTTATTTAATGATAATAACACTGAACAGCCTGAATCTGAAAACAATACTGAAGATATAATTCTGTTTTAGTTTGTATTTATTTATTTTTGTGAACCTATGCCTATCATTTTATTAAATTTATAAATAGTTTATCATTATTATGATATAATATAAGCAATTTGTATAGGTTAAGTTAGTTATTTGGAAGAAAAGAAAATAATTTATATAGTAGGTATGTCTATAAAATGTTCTTCTCAAGCACAGATATCTATACTATATAGTTACTGTGTTATAAAGTAACTATTATCTAACCTACGTATAATAATATCTTTTTAAATACAGTATAATATATTATGTTTATCTTTGAAATTTATCTTATAATTAATTAGAATTATAATAAAATCCAACATTTTACATAGTAGATAATAGAAAATACTTTATGGCTTTTTATAGCCTTTTTATCACCTTTTTATTTTTTTTTGGTTGTACATATTGGCAACACTGATCCACAACCGTGGATTATTCATATGACTTATCACTTATCTATGGAGATTGGTAATTTAAAATATTTTACGTTTTGTATCCACTTTAAACTATACTAAAATATTATTTTAATTTTATATTCCGAATATATTATATTGCAACTCTTTACAAACGATATTGCTCATAATTTTTGATTTATTTATAACGGAAATCACAATGGATCAGAAAGCATTCGACGAGGCTGTGAACGACACTATGGATTTATTAGACATGAACTATTCTGAGGCTTTAAAAGATACAATCAGTCAGTTTCAGCAATTGGTGCGTTTCATTTACGATTCGTTGGTCAGAAATGTATAATTGTGTTATTTCAAAATTATTTTAGGGAATGGATATGGGTGGAATAAAAATAGACATAGAAAAAGCTACAGATCCACTGCCATCTGCACTTTATAAATTAAAAATGTATTATGAAACCTCCGTATGGGAGGAATCGACAAAGGAACAGATTGTGAGTAATCTTTCAATCGTTGAAAACGAATGCAAGACACACGAGGGCCGCCATTTGTCCAAGTTGAGTGGTGCTTATAATATTGTGTGTGGATATCTAGATAGACTCGCTGAACTAGATGTTGATCAAAAAGCACAACTCATTAAAACATTTGATTCACTCCTTGGAGGTAATTTATGCATATTTGATATATTTGGTGTGGTTTGTGTGGACCATCTTTAAATTAATGGTTGGCTGTGTGGATACAATTTTTAGGAGTTTAACATGTAGAAAGACCTTAAATATATGTAATAATTACTGATCAAAAAGTTGTAATATTTCGTAGTAATTTTCATTTGTGTTCTTATGTTAATCTCAATTTTTAAATTACTTCTATACATTTTGTTCATCAAATTACAACTTTGTTACAGGTGGACAAGTTGTGTATGGTAAAGCATTAGACATTATGGTTGAATTGTTGAAGAATACAAAAGACGAAAAAGTGTTATTAGCTCAATTATCCTGGTTCAAAACAATTAGTGAACTTGAAGATGAAAGAGAGGTACCTATAATGAAAAATATATTAAACTACCTATAATGTACAGTTTTTTTTTAAACTTAACTACCTATCGTTGTTATCAATATTATAATATTTTTGTATTATTTTGTTTTTATTAATATCTAAATTTATAAAATATTTGAAAAAAGTTGGTTCTAATTTAGAATATAATTTTTTAGGAACTTCGAATTATTGGTATAGGCGATATTATGAAAAACATTTTACAATCAAATTCTTCAAATGAAGCTGTGATTATTGCAACTTGCCAGTTGATTAGAGCTCAACTACGTGAAGATAATTGTAGTGGAGATTTCTCTAATGCGGGAGAACGATCACGACTTTTTGGTTGTGAACTAATGTTACCTCTACTTCAATTGTTAAAAGGTGAATTAAATATTTAACTATATTAAAAATATATTTCTATAATTATTAGGGTAGAACGAAAACAAAAATCTTTTTTATTTATTCAGTTTACAATAATGTAAATATTTAATAAAATAAATTGCATATTAGTATGCAAAATACCCAGTTTGTTCAAAACAAAAAGAAAACATAGTTAAAAATCCATTTAAAAATGATTCAAACTAGTTTTGTTCCTAATTGCATAAATAAAATTGTTATTTTATATATATGTTTCAGATGATAAAATAATTGAGTTAGAAGAAGTAACTAGTGAAATATTCTTTACCTTAGCTACGATTATTGTTCGTTTTGAATTTTGTCGCAAATTTAATGAATGTGGAGGCTTGTTAAGACTTAAATTAGCCATGGACCGTCATTGCACAATGGTACATATTGTCATTGAGTATCTTGTACTAATTAATAATTATAAAAAAAATGTATTGGATATTTAATGTAACAAAATGTAATCTGTTCTTGGTATTTATTACAGAGATTGAATTGTCAGGCTTTTAAACTTCTTAAATCACTCGCTGGTGATGATATTGTGAAGGACGATATCAGAAAAGTAGGATTTTGTCCACTCATACTTTCAGCCTTACAGAGGCACATAGTGAGTAACTTTTTTCCTATGGAAAGCTTTGAATTAATGAATATACCTAAAATAACTCTTTTTTTTCTGTAGAACAACAAACAATTGTGTATTGATGCAATGAAGTTATTGACGGCTTTGACATTGCGTTCTCCACAAAACAGCGCTGAATTGACACAACTAGGTATCGCGGAGCTCATTGTTCAGGCAATGAAAGTGCATTCGAATGATGACAAACATCAGGTATCTTATAAAATATATTAAATTTATTAGTTAATAATTTAGTATTGAGTTTACAAACAATGTTTATCAACAAACAACGTAGACAAATATTCAAAATTATTTACAATGGACTAAACATATTTGTACTGGAAACAAAAATGATTTAAATGTAATACTAACTAACGTTGTCACAATAATCAATAATAAAATAAAATACATATTATAATCTATCTAGCGAGAGAACGCGCTGCGCACAGACCAAAACTGGTTCCCCCACGCAACCCCTGCCATAGGGGAGCCAGTTTTGATAGCAAGGTGTCGTGGGGGTATGCGCAGAATCGGCGCATTCTCTTGCTGGACAGAGTATAGTGTACCTTTACTTTATTTTACCTAATGTTGCAATAGTTTTAAATTTTATTATTTAGAATACATAGTTTTAATTTTGTGTTTTGTCTTAAATATCATAAATCCCATTTTATACCTGTGTTAATGATACCCACTTTTTTTTTTTTTTTGTAATTATTTTAATTTGATTATGTTAAATAATAATAATTGTAAAATGTTTGTGTTTCATTTGCAGAAACATGCTTGTACAGCTGTGCGCAATATAGTTTCAAGAAACCGTGAACTAGCCTCAGAGTTTTTGGCTCATAATATTGAAAGCATAATTGAAAAAATAATAAGCCAATATAAAAATTGCGAGTTTGAAGCTAAAAGTGCTTTACGAGATCTTGGCTTGGATGTTAGCTTTGTTGAACAATGGACTGGCACTGGACAGAATTTATCATCTTAGAGTTATTGTTATATTATTAAAGTTAATAACTATTAACTACTATTCAAATTCCAATAATTATTAATTAACGTGGTTTTTTCCCCACATTAATCACAATAACTTTACTAATTTTTGTTACTTTTATATTGTTTATAAATTTATAATAAATCATTGTTATACTAAAATAATATATTATATTCTGCTTTATGCTTATCGTAAAATTTGTATATGATAATTATTAATTTATTTTAATGTTAAAGAATTGATAAGATTGACTAGTAACTAACCCTTTAGAGAATTAATTAAAATAATAGTCAAGAAGCTCTCAACAATTTACCTATATATTAATTAAATATATTTAGTAATAACACTTTCACAAAATAGTGTTAAAAATTTAAATCTAATTCATACATTTTTTATTTAATTTTGTCTTCACATTTATCACATAATGTCCTACCTTATATTTCAACCACTTTGCTTGCTTATTAAGTATTAATATATTATATTATAAACTTTGTGGTTTTCAATTTATGAACACACTTACTGCCACATATTATAGTATGTATAATATGTATTATACATATCATACATATTTCTTTAATATATTATAGTCTTATTTTATATTAATATTTTACATACTCATAACTATAGATAGGATGTTGATGACTTTTGCATTTTTTTCCTTTGTTGATACTATAAAATGCTATCTTGCTAAAAAAAATTATTTCATGCTCTATTGATTCAGAATATACTACATTTATTTTGCATTTTTTTTTTTTTACATTTTTAGCATTAAATGCATTTTCTTATAAGTTATAATTATAGATATTTTTTTGTAGTTTTTGTACAATGTGGGTCATTTTTCTCAAATTTTAAATTTTAAAGAATATTTGTTTAAAAAATAATTTTATTATTATTATTGGTGGGTTTTGACAAATTTCTATCGGCATAGATACAAAATACATACATTTGAACAAAGGTCAACACACTGCAGAGGTAGCAGTGGCGGTTACAGAAAAATTAGTACGGACACAATTTTACCGGCACCGCCAAGGCAAAAGATTTTTAGATGTGCGGCGACCTTAAAATGAGGAAAAAAAATGTAAATGATTGAAGAAGATTTCTTCTAACTCTTAAACAATACAGTTTTTGTTAAAACCTTGAATTTTATGCAGAAAACCACTAAGAGAGTCTATGCAGATATTTATTGTCTCCGTCTTACAAGTGGTAAGAACATTATCGGTGTTTGTATGTTGGCTTTTTACAATACTTCAGTTTTTAAGTGAGTACATTTTAAGTGAACATTTTTAATTTTGCTATATTATATACATATAACTAACTAAAAAAATTTAATAATTGTATAAAACCCACATACAAACTCAGATAATGTACTTACCATCAAATTTCATTATAGGTCTATTCACTATAATTTTTAAACTAACGGAACTAATTGCATTCCCCTGAGCGTAAATTTGCTGTTACACACTTCTAAGACGAAGAAAAAAAATGGCTGTGTAGCGTCCACTTAAGATGGAGCTAATTCGATGCCCAAAATGATTGCAAAAACATTTAAACATTGCGCATTTGAGCTACTATGCTTATGCGCAACTTGCAGCAAAAATATAGCTAGTTTTGATGGTAAATAAAATTATTGAGATTAACAAGACAATATAATATATTTGTAACTATTACATATTAGAAATCAGAAGAAAGAGAACTCCCATGAGGAAGAAAAATTAAGATTGAATATTTGTAAGAAGTTTAATAGTTAGATATAATAGAATTAAAGAAAATAGAGATATTATGTTTTGATGATTTACTTCAAATTGATTTATTGGTTTTTATTTATATGGCCGGTTTTTCCAAAATTTTCTTTTTGGTTCTTTAGCATTTGATTTGCATTCACATCATTCATTCGACCTATATTTTGTTTTTTTACTGAATCAACCGAATCGCTATTCACAGCTTGGTACTGTTTCTGTTCATATTGTTGAAGAGGTGGTGATTGACCTTGTTGCTGTTGTGTTTGAGTGTCATTAGATTTTTGTTCTGTTTGAGCTGGTTGCTGTGGAACTGCGTTTTGAGAAATGCTTTGGTGTTGTTGTTGCTGTTGCTGCTGCTGGTGTTGTTGCTGTTGCTGCTGATGTTGCTGCTGCTGCTGATGTTGTTGTTGTTGTGGCTGCTGTTGCATTTGTGGTGGCTGCTGTTGCATTTGTTGTGGCTGCTGTTGCATATGATGTGGCTGTTGTTGCATATGATGTGGCTGCTGATGTTGTGGTTGCTGATATTGTGGTAACTGTTGTTGATTTTGTGGGTGCTGTGGCTGGAATTGTTGGTGCTGTTGGTTCATTTGTTGTTGTCCCACATATGGCTCTTGAGGATATCCCATTTGTTGAGGTTGTTGATAGTTAGGATGCATTTGATAAGCCGGTCCATGATTCAGTGAAGGTTTTGGGATATTCTGAAAAAAAGAAAATTTAAAAATATTTATACAGTATGAAGTAGAAGACTGTTAATCTAAAATATATGTCGATCCCTAATCAATATTTTTATTTTCATTTTATATTTTTACAAATATATACTTAAAAGTTAAATTAAAGTTCTACCAATCAGCATTATTCCTAAAAACTAAATTTGTTTCATTCAATCTAGACATTTATAGATAGGCCATAAAACGATTCATTGGTTCTTGATTCAGACTGTATGACTGTTTAATTTATATACTATTTTAAACATTGAGAGTATTAATTTTTATTGAAAGTACAAAAGCTATAGAAAAAGTTGAAGAATGGATAACTTTGGTTTGCACGACCATCACTAATAAGGTGATTTTTATAATATTATACATATTAATTAAATACTATAATAAATATTAAATTAAACTTCTAATAAAAATCAGTCAACTGAATTACTTAATTAATAATTCCAAATTAATACAAATAAAATATGTTTTTAGTGATATACTTAACACATTCGTTGCGTTTGTCGGCTACATCCGACAGACCTGTTTTTTCACAGTGCGCTTGTCGGATATAGCCGACATCAGGTCCGTTGAATTAAATGTGCTATAAAATAGAGACACACTAGAGTAATGTTTTTTTTTACACACGCCTCTGCATAGAAATTTCTTGTTATTTCAGTCCAATCCATTTATAAATAACTTATTTTGTTGATTTTTCCGACACTAATTAAAATGTCCGAATTGGTGGCACGCTCCTAGCGAACATCGATATATTTTGTGACGCATCTAACGTGTTCCAACTAATTATTTGACGCAGTGAATGTGTTAATACATTAATTTTCATTTATGGTTATAAAATTACTATAGACGCTAGTGGGACCAGAATTTGTCTAAAATGTTTACTTATTAATTTTTTTTTTTAAATGTTTAAAATAATAGGTATAATAGTATTATTTGTTAAAACGCCTCTGTAATCACACCAGGTACCGCAGAGCAGTTACCTATGGAGCAACCAGCCATTATCTCTTTTATAATCTTTCATATTTAAAAATAACTTAATGTTTTATATATTGCCTTTTGCACAAAAATGTACACATCTAAATATAAATCAAATATAATTTTAGCCATTTTATGTGGGTAAATCATTGTGTAAAGTGAGCAACTTTTACAAGTGTATAATAGACGATTATATCAAGCCTGACCCAATGATATATGGCCACTCTAAATACCGAAATATCTCCTTAAATAATATTTATTTATTTATTTTTTGTTGAATTTCGACCAAATTGTTTTTAATAGTTATAAATAAAATAATTTAATATTTAATAATAAATTGAAAAAAAACATTTTTGTGTTGTGTGTTCCTTTAAGAATGACTTAGTATTTCTGCCCCACATTGTATATTTGGAAATTATAGGTTTTCTGTAAACACATATGACATATTAATAACAAAAAAAAAGGGTCAAGTGGGTGCCACTCTGCTGTACACTAGGTTACAAGTATGGGACACTGTAATGGAAGGTGTTAATTTTTAATTCAATGATATATCATTGTAGAAGAAAAACGATTCTGAGTGAACACTGTCAGTCAGTCTATGATATTACTAAGTATATTTGATGATATTATTGTGAATAAAGTAATTTATGTCTAACCTATATTTAGATAGAACCTTGTTTTAAATTTTCAATCTTTAGCTATAAAATATGAACAATTTATAATGTTTAACAACAAAATAATTTTTAAAGATAAAATTTGATAAATTTTATCAAAATTTGAAATTTAAATGCTTATAAAAAAAATTGTGCTTGTGTACTTTTAATACCTTTCGACTGCTGTAGTAACAATATATCAACAGCCTTGTACTACATTTTCAAGGTTTTTACAAAACAAATACAATTTTATTGACAATTATAGAGAAGAAAATTCAAAAAATTTAAAATATCCGCAAACAGATCAAAAAGTCAAAATGTTTTTAAATTTATATCAATTATGGAAATTGATAAAATAAATAAATAGTATAAATTTCATGTCTCTACAGTTATTCGTTTTTGAATTACAACAAAATAAGAAAATCGCTACATGAAAATCGAGTGAATATCCAATGTTGTAAACTTATAAGATATCTTGTATTTCATTTTCAAATCTTAAATTTGAAAAGAAAAATTTTTATGAATTTCTAACTGAAAAAATTTGCAAATTTTCGTGATTTTTACGTATTTTGTCAAGATTTGAACTTGAAAAAAAAATGGGATTGAGGATTTGTAATATATTTCAAAGTCATTGTAACAATATATTAGGAGCTTTGTATTCAATTTTCAAGCTATTTGACCCAATGAATAAAATTTAATTGACATCTATGGAAAAAAAAAAATTGAAAACTGAAAATGTCTGTAAACAGTTCAAAACAAATCAAAATATCTTGCCTAAAATTTCTTGTTTTTCCTTAATTTTTGTGTTGTTTTTCCCTGCGCTTTTGAAAACTATTCGGAAATTTAAATTTTTTCCTCCCAAATTCACCAACTAGATTTACTTTTCCATCGAAGAAGATACTGTTAAAGAAAATCAAAGTAGTTTTACTGCCCCAAACGGCGATGAAAGATACACACACAAAAAAAGAAACACATTATTTTAATATCATTACACTCATCGCTCTGCTCAGAATCTAAAATATAGGTATTGTAACATTCTACTACATTACAGTACCAATTTATATTTTGAATAAACTAGTTTAGAAAATTCAAAATGTCCACTACTTAATAAGACTAATATTCGGAGATTTTTCTAAATAGTAATTCATTTGTAATTTATTTGAACACATGTATATTATAAAATATACTTACTGGATGATGCTGATAATATTCTGGAGGATATTGAGGAATCTAAAATAGTACATAATTTGACATAATTAATAAATAACCGAAAGTAGGAAAATCTTTTGATTTATACAATATTGTTAGCAAGGTTTATACTAACTTGACCATTTTGAATCATTTGATCAATTTGTTGTTGCCTTTGATGTTCAAATTGTTTAAGCTCGTCATTAGTATAGATTTCATTTTGATCAATTGTTTTCCATCCTTCATCTTTTTCAAAGTTAGGTTGTTCTGACATACGCTTAAATTCTTCCCAGCTGATTAGTCTATCTCGATTTAGATCGACCTCATTAAAAACATGTTCACGCATACGTTCCATTTCTTCAGCTTTTTCCATTAGATCTGATTTTGCCATACCTTGTTGATAAAGCTTATCCAGCTCTCGTACAAATAATGCTTTTAATTCTTCTTCATCCCAAAACCCATTTCCATCAATGTCTATTAAAAAATAAACGAAATAAGATATAAACTATTTAAACCAAAATATACAGGATTCTATTTAATTTAACTAGAGTTGTTTTAATCATTTAATTACAAAAAATATACAAGCCATTTATAATTAGATTTATGGTTGTCAACTTAAAAAGTAAATATTATAAGTAATTATTTTAGATTTTGAGAGGATCAAGGACTGTATTGATTTTATAATAAGTGTTTTTTTTAATTATTTTTGTGTCTGAAGACACTTTTTATAAAATAAAAAAAATAATCCAATCATCAATTTTGAAGGAGGTTTCTGGTAGAAAATTGGATCTAGTAGGTACTTTTAGGAGATCAAAATTAAAAACTTAGCAGAAATTTTTAAAATAATTGAGAAAAAAAAGTAGTTAAAATCTGTTGCTTTCTGCCCATTTCATTTTCATGTATAAAAAATTAAAGCACATATAATCTATATTATAATTCTAATAAAAATTACAAATTTTAATTATTATTGAATTTTTTACCATGCATTGCAAAAAATGTACGAGGATTAAATGTTTCTCCTTCCATTTCATCTTGTTTTTCCCAAACTTCTTCAAGTTGTTTTTTGCTTCCTGGGTGATGAATCTATAAATTTTTAAAAAAAGGCAAAAACTATTAGGAACCACTTCAGATTTCTAAAAAATATATATTCAATTCATACTGGATCAATTTTATGCTTGACTTCTCTTTCAGATTCCAATTTTGTCTCTTCCGACAAGAATTTTTGACGTTCTTCATCAGTCATTTGTTTCATTTTTTGTTCTCTTTCAAAATGTTTTTGCATTTCATATTCTTTAAACATTTGTTTACGTTTCAGGTCAGCATCTGCCAGATCTTTAGCAACCTAATATAAGTAGCGTTAACAATATAATAATAATAGCACTATATCAGTGTTGGGAATAAATGAGTTTCTTTTATAGGAGCTTGGCTTTCCAAAATATTGGAACGGGAAAGAATTCCTATTTTTAAGGAACTTTCATTTCCCCAAATTATGAAAAAAAAAAAATGATTAGTTATTTTATATAATAATAATAATTATTTTTTAGAAAGTGCCTGGCTTGGTTGGTCACCAGGCTATATATTTTTTTAATTCTAACAATTAATCAAATCATTTTTGTTAAAAATCGGTGCTCCTTAGAAACTCCAGTTTTTCCACCACTTTCTGTTAGTTTTGAAAGTACAAATTAGCTGATTATTTCTGGTTTAAAAGTTGTCTACAAAAAACACCATTGACAACCGCTCAGATCGTAAAAAAAAAAGTAAAGGAACGGGGGGAACACGTTCCTTTTTAAAAGGAACTTCCCCAACACTGCTATATCAGCAAATACATTTTAATTTCAGAGTAAATAAAACTAAAGAGAAATAAACTGATAATATCTTATTCAAGAATCTATACCTGTTGTATAAGTTTCAAAAGATCATTCTTTTCAAAGCTGTGTGGATTTTGATGATCAACATGACCTGGATCAGAAGAATCACTATAAGCTTTTCTTGCTATATCACGTAGTCTGTTTAGTTCCTGACGTTTAAGTTCATCTAATTTTGATCGAATATGATGCCCTACATATTCTAATTCATCAGCAATTTTACCAGTCTAAAAAATAAAATTCACCAGAAATATAAATTACACATATCGTTAGAACATAATATTTGATTTTTATATGTTTTTTCCATAATAGGTTATTAGATCCGATGGCAATATAAATAAATATCAGTCAATATCTATAAAGGTTGAATTTTTATATTTTTTGACATAGTACATACTCTAATATCTGCTTCATCCGCAGTTTCAAGTTTTTTTCTGAAGTCGTCATCTTTTTCTAAGGTTTCCACAACTTCTCGTAAATAACGGTTATATTCAATACCTAAATCAACCTATAAAATAATATAAAATAAAATATTAGACAACACATAACATTATGAAATTAAATATTTTATAAAAATATAATGTCGGTTATAACTCATACCTAATAGGTACTTATATGAATGTTTACATATTGTAAGCCTTTGCTTTCTTACCCTTACAATTTATATTTTATACTATTTAAGACATTACTTATCGAAATTGTTTTTCTACATTTAGACAAACTAAAAAACTAAAATATTCTACAAATAACAATTACATTACGTTCATGGTTGAAATATTTTTTATTGATCTAGAGCCTGGCAACTAATAGCCCATTAGCTATTGTGGGGGATACGGTTGTAATGGTGCACTTAGGCCATTGGGTGGTCTTATCAATTATGGGGGAGGGTACTGTATGTTTTAGGTAAACACTTGTGTTTGGTTTTGACAAAATTTCAAATTGGGCACCCGTAGGTTTCTGCTATGCATGGTCGGGGGATAACCGCCTCTCTATAGACAGTTGCCTGCCCAGAGAGAGGAGCCGCCCGTGTTTGAGATTCGAACCGGCAATGGTACGTGTCATAACCGATGCCGTAGTCCGCTCGGCCACTCTGTCCCCTGGTTGAAATATTAAATTAATGATATAAAAATATTATTAAATATTATATTTCAACCATGATAACATTAAAATTATCTAATACAACAATAATTATGACTATCGATACACTATGAAATTATTCTCGATACCTACCATTCAATAAGCAGAAATAATTATTTTTTAATACTCAATAGTTTAGTTTAAAGTTAAATGTATTAATTTTGCTTGATAAAAATTAGTTATTTATGATACACACATATAAACAATTGAAGTGTCTAGGGACAACACTACTTTTGTTGATTCTTAGTACTAAAATAAATTTGAGTTACTGATTATGATAGACTTTATTATGATGTTTTTGATATTAATTATTATTAATTAACATAGTATCGAATGCAACTTTCAAGTTGTTATAATTAGACAATATCCTTAATGAAATGTATAATGTTATAGAAAATTCATATAAATCATATCTGCTGCTTAAAAATAAATGGTATTTAAATTTTTTAAATACATACTAATGTTTTTTCATCAGGAGGTGGTTGATGATTCTTTTGAGTATTATCTTGTTCGTCCTTTATAATATGTTCGAATTCCTGGTCAGATAAACGGACTGTTGGTCTAGTGTTAGCAACATATGCTGGCGGAGGACTAACAGCGTAGTTTACCATGTAAACCACAAACATAAATGACACACATAATTTGGACTTCATATTTATTATTATGAGTCACTGTTTCGCTAATAAAATAAAAATAAAATCATATAATTTTAACAAGATATTTAACATTATAGACTGTGTACAATTTACCTTTGAAGAAAGAATTACAGTTGCATGATTTTTGAGTAGAAATATAATACATAAAAATGTTAAGTAAAAATATTAGTAATATTACACAAGAAAAATAGAGAGCTGTACCGTATTTTGTCAATGATTACGTACTATATTCTAAATGGCTTAAAAGTAATTAGCGATATGCAAGCAAAATAAAACGTTTAGTACTTTTATATACTTATCTATGGTTTAGTATAATATGTTGTCTTACAGGTACAATTTA
>WHPZ01585698.1:0-11278 GCA_016617965.1 Macrosiphum rosae
TAGTCCCACAATTTTCTGAGAATCGAGTGACTACCTTTAAAATAACCTGCACTTTATATATACGACGTCGTAAGATCACCCAAATTTCTCGATTTCTTGAGATTTGAAAAAAAAAGAAGTGTTCTATTTGAGAATGTGTGGCATTTGTCGTCTTTCGGTCGAAATATCGATATATACTCAACTGTGAGCATATAATACATATATATGTGTATCCAATTTTCCGGAACTACCATCGCCGAATCAATGTCGTCCAAACACAATTGTTTTATTGTTCACGACACACACACACATAACGGTGACAAAAAAAAAACCTTATTGTGTTTGGAGATAAAAATAATGTATACGAATGCGGTACATCGCGTAAACTTTCACTGAATCCTATAGGGATTGACGTTTCTATAGAAATAACTTCCTTAAACGAATAATATATGGGGAAAGTTTTTTCGTGATTACATTTCAATAGTTGTGCAAAAAATAAATTCCACGCGTTCGATGGAAAAATATACATATCATCATTTTGTTCACATTTCGATAACGTGTGTAATGTGTATATACATAGCAGAAAACATATGCGTATGCGAACATAATATGAACGACAAAATCGAAACGTCTTATAGAACATGGTGCGTATATTAAAGTATTTACTTAATTGAATGTATATAGGTACAACAGCTACAGTATAATATTATAATATGTTGCCTTATATAATAATATAATATGTAAGTATACGATGTCAGAGCATGTGGGTATAGCACGATAGTGTTGAGATAAAACTAAAGTATTAGTTCGATAGTATATAATACTACAGTAGTATCGAAAGTGCAGACACGGTCTATATAATTAAAATAGTTATGTGCTTCGTATCATACGTACTTACGTTTGTCTCGAAAGATGTTATTTTTATTTCAGTATAATAACATCCAAGCCTGTTCAATATTGTTGTTTTTTCAAATAAGATATAGGTAGGTATGGCTTTTGTCTGAGGCATTTAAAAATTATACTTAAAATCTTGTTCTTGTTTTACGTGTATTTAACGTAGAAGGAGTAACAGTACCTACGATAGTTTTTTAAACATCTTTGTGAGCTACGGTAAAATTCCAAAAACGATTTAAATAACTATTATACTTAAAAGGTCCAGTTATTTGTATCATGGAGTCATCTTGATGAAAATGTTGGAGCACTATTACTCTTTTATTCTTAAACATTTATACCTATTTAAATGGGATATCCGATATATAATTGAAGTATAAATACATATTACATATTATACGTGAATAGTCGATTCAGGTATACAAAAGTAAAAAATAAAAAAAGACAAAATTGTAAGACCAATATAACTCCCTCGCCCCGCACAGAATCTAATATACCCGTCAAAGATCTCTATGAACAAAAAAAAAAAAAATATATATATATATCAAACGACTCGGGGGAGCTACATGATAGTAACCGTAAACTTTTATTCGGAGAACGAAAAAGCGGTTCCTTATCGGACCAAACGGAAACACGCGCGGGCTTTATTGCACGTCAAAAGCGTATATATATATATATACACGCCATTATCAGGCACTATACGGTATACTTCTTTTTAGCGAATAAGAAGTGGAAATAACCATTGCGTCGAGAGATTTTGAATTATGAGATTTATTTTTATTTTTTTTTCACGCGGGGGGTTTATATCGTTCCGTTTAGTTTGTAGCTCAAACAAGTTTTTCGACATACCTAACTATTTAAATCGTTATTTTCGCTTCACAACGTTTCGAAAGAAAAAAAAAACAGCGCTCGAAACAAAAATGCGAGTTTTTTCCCAGACAAATGTATATTATAGTATGAATATTATGATGTACACATCATAAGCACAGTGATGTACCTATCCGTAAATATCAGGCGAGACAATAATGTATTTTTTTCCCCTCCACCAAACATATTACCTACTATATTATACGCGTCGTCCGCGCGTATTATTTTAAAACGCGCCAACGTCGACAACGCACTCGGTTGAACGACGTCAGATTTCCATCAAAACCAAAGAACCATCGGATTCAATAGCTGATCGTCTCGTAAATAGCCGACCGTATCTAATACAAATTGTATGTATACGATGTAATAATAACAGTTGGTATATATATTACACATGGGTTAGGTATATATTTATCGTCATCGATCGGACGTCACGAGCTACTGAACATGGACGCGTTTTGTTTAGAGAGGAGTAGGTTTTTCCTCGGACACGTCTCCGGCAACACGAAAACCAGAGCCGCACGCGTTTTCAAAGTTTCCACTTATAATATATATATACTCGATGGTATACGTATTTATTGTAGGTATATAACATCGCGAGAGTACCTACAAAGAAAACTAATTGCATTTCTGTAGTAGCTGTATAACATACACAATATATACGGATTATAATATATTCTGTACAACGTTTTATTTTTTTTAAACCGGTATCGCTGCGAGAGGTAATAAAAGGTATTCGTACGACTATAATACGGCCTCTTATATTATATTATTCTATATATAATTACAAGGTCCCGCTTGTTTACATCAACACCACGATTAGCCCATCAATTAAAAATTGATTTAAAGCAATTCTTCGCGATTTTACAGTTTGTCATCGCGCCTAGCATGGGTACACAATATAAGTGATAACATATAATATATATAATAATAACATAATAGAGTTATATTTTATTTTCCCGCGATTACGCATCGGTGTAAGATCAATATTATTGCCTTACATGGTCAGATTGTAGGACGAAAAAAAATATTATAAAATAAAATAACAATCAACGAGCACACAACAAGTGTGCATACAACATAGTAGCTAAATAAATAATTGGACTCCGTACGTACGTATGTATAGGTAGGTACAAACAATTAATAGTTGTATATTATTGTATAGGTAGGTAAACCGATAGATATATTGACGACGAGTAATCGACCGTAAACGTTCTATTAAATGATATACATACGGGGACGCCTATAACAATAATATCGTTGTGGTAAGTCTTATAACAATGAGAATCACTGAGGACAGAGTATTCGTATGAATTATTTTATAAGGCACATTGCGGTCGAACAAATCACTTGACCGTATCTCTTTTGCACGTGTGCGCATGGACAAATTTGCTTTGGACTTCTGGACGCTCCGTCGACCAAACCGAGCAAATGGCGCCAAGGCCTTGAACTATATAATATAGGTAAACAATAATGTTTGTACGTTGTTGTAAACTTCCGAAAAAAAAAAACCCAAACGATATCTTTCTATAATGTGTACGTGGTTTTCGCCTCATTTCGCGACAATTCGAGGATACACATGTGTATGTACCTATATGTGTGTGTGTGCGGTTTTCCTTATCGTTTCGCTTTGCTAAGTCTAACCTACATAATATAATAATAATGTTATAATGAAGCCGCGCCGACCGATTTTCATTAACAAAGCCCAAGGCCGACCGTGTGAACCATCATCACAACGCACAAAATTAAGACCGTAGGTACTTTTGCAAAAATATGAGCGCGCAACACGTGCAATTATATATATGTATAATATATTGTGGTTCGGGTCTAATTACGCAAAAATGCAAGATGATTAAAACCAAAAAAAAATAATAATAATAATAACTCATTTACATATTGTTATGACATTACGGCGTGAAAAGAAACCTAGAAAAAATCGTTATCATCCGTATAATATTAGAATAATTTAATAGTAGGCGGTAGATATATAGGTACCTATAATATAATGATATGATACGCGCGCATAAAATCAAAATGTTTATAATCTCCGCGTAAAAAAAAACTCGTCGTTACAACACGTACCTATACAAACAAACAAAATAAACACAGAACGAGTAATAATTGAACCCACGTGCAATAAACGACAAATAAAAGCTATTTAGATATTATACAATATAGTAAAATTATTGTTCAAAATATTGTCACAGATTAATGATCGTGTGCCTGACAACCATCAGGTGGTTTTCACGTAAGCTCCATAAAAACGACGAACACAAATATTATGTTATATTAGACGCAGATTTCATAAGAAATGTCAATTATTTTTCGAGAACGGTATATGTTTTCCTTCTGACTCCAATAGTATAATAATATTATAGTTATTTATTACGAGGTGCAGTGTCAACTGTCAATCGAATCGGTTTAACTTTAAGACGACGTCACGACGGAAAAGAAATCGGCACGAAAGTTTAACACTTCATTGTGTGTGTGTGTATATATATATATATGCACACATTTTATGATTAATAATATGTAATATAAAGTCGAGATAGACACACAGATATTATATTCGACAGGAGAAGAGAGATCTATAATCAAAATACGTGTGATGTGTATGTGCGTGTGAGCGCGCGCGTGCGGTTCTTTTTTATCGCCAATTGCGAAATAAGTTTCAAACATTTTGAATTACATAACTAACTATATTAAACATTATAATAGAGTGTACTCTTTAAAGATAGAACAAAACTATGCATATTATAATGCCTCTAATAATCACCTATTACCTATAGGTAAAACCTATACGAGTTCGAGATAAAAAAAAAATAAAAAATATCCTGTATTTATAAAAAGAATAATATGAAGTATCTTCAATGCAGTTATATGAGCCGCGGAGTCGGTGGTTGTAAGAAACCACCGAGTAGGTTTGAACTTCGAACACGAACGAGCTATTAAACGACGGCAAGGTAAACACACATTATAATATTATGATGCACATAAAATAATATATATATGTATATATAAATAGAGATAGGTACTGCAGTAGCCAATATGTTAGATTATATATTATATATATATATAATATAAGGACACGAACCTGACCAAAGTCTCAAAGTCGAACGGCGGCCCCTGATATCACGATTTCGCCCGTAGTATGGAATAAAAAATATAGTCATGATCCGTTATGAATATACACATAATATAATGTATGGATATATATAGCTGATCCTGGGATGGATGAGAGGGGAATTCGGTTGGAAAGACGTCTACCAAAGCACAGCGGTAACCTTAACGGGGTGGCGGAAACGATGTCAATATAACGATGCACGGCTCACTACATAAATTATTATTTATATATATATATATATAGCTAGAGGTATTATATTATACGATGGGGAATGAATCTTCTGTCAGCGAGAACTCGTAATCGATATCTGTGACCGCGAGGGGGCGTATATCAGTCGATTATCCCCACGACCCACACCACAGACAACCTTTTCTAGATAATACAATTTGTAGACTATCTGCAGACTATTGTTTGATTAAAATGTATGGAAATGGAGATGAATTAACGTCGAAGACCAGGAACAAGACGTGAACAATACGCCTTACGTTTTTCAAACTTCGGCCTGTAAACTACAGTGGAAAAAAAACACCGTTCAAACGGTTAATGGTTTTCAAAGTGGAAATGCATGATCAATAACTATATATTATAAAAGTGTATGTAGTTTCAGATTTGTTTATCCCAAATTTTCTCATAGGTACATATAGGTACGTAGGTAAGTATATTATAATATATTATATTCTTGTGCATACGCAGCACGCATAGCCGACGATGTAATATGGCGATAACTTTAGGATAGCTATATTTCGGAGAGTAATAACAACACTCGAAGGAGCGGTATGTGTGTGTGTGTGTTTGTAGGAGAACAGTTTATTCTTTTTTTAATTGGCTTCCTACTCGACAACAGAGGCCTTCCTTATCCTTGACACGTATGTCGACAAATCTACTAGTCATTTTCCGATTCACTCACAGCGGCCATCGTTTTCGACCAACAAATAAAACGCACCTGGGACACGGTCGTACGTTATATATATTATTATATGATACACACTGTAGTATAATGTGTGTGTGTGTGTGTGTGTGTGTACACGCTATTTTAAATACAAGTATTTTTATATAATAAAATATATAATACGATATTATGGAGTTTGATCGCCGTGGACAAGCACTGTGCACGTATAAATCGCTATCCGCCCACGAAAAATAAAAATAAAAACATAGAACAGCGGCGGCCTTCGTGGTGCCCTCAAACGGTCGCCTGGCGAGTTTTGACAAAACTACACGATATTCACAATATATATATTATGTATTATTTAATCAACATTTTTATGGTAGCCCGCGGAGACGAGGAGTTTGATGAAACCTATTCGTGCTCGATCGCCTGTTAAAAGATGTGCGTAGACGGCAGAACGACCAGAGTAGAAAGCGAAAAATCTAAATAAGGAAATTTTTATCTGGCGAGGGCGGACGCGCATTGTTTACCATATGATATTTTGTAAATTATATGCTCGCAAGTTGTTGTTATTATTATTATTATTATTATTTAGCTCAATATAAGTCCCGCAGTGTGCGGATATAAAAATGAAGTTTTATACACACGTCACACACACACACATATATATATACCACCTATGGGTATATTATATTATTATATACATTATACATAATACGATTTGTTGTACACACCATAACATGTATTTATTAATATTATAATAGTTTGAAGAAACTCGATCCTCAGCAGCGGGCAGGCTATATGTTTTAATGAAATACTAGAAGTTTGAATATCACTCCACTATTACGCTGCGACGGACGGTTCATTATTTTCTAAAAGAAATAATAATAATGACAATGTAATAATATATCCTCCAACTATATACACATTACACATATAATATATGTATATATATACCTGCAGAATTGACGCTCGAAACATCGCCGACTCGTTAATATAATATAATATAATATAATATAATATAATATAATATACGATATATCGGGTGATCTAAGACACATATTATTTAAAAACAAAATTAAAATTTATATGCATTTTTACCTTTATAATTTTTTGATAATGCATTTCCTTATTCCAATGTAGAATATTTTTTGAAGTGCCTATTTTGTTTTATGAACATCTAATTTTGGATACACGAGTAGTGTATATGCGATAAGTGTTTAAAGTTTCGATGAACAGATCAGTAGAGTGCAATGATGCACTGGTACAAGACTAACTCGAAAATTTTGGTTCACTACTCCGCTCATCGAAACTTTAAAATATCTATAAAAAATAAACTACTTATCCAACACTTGATTGTTATACATCGAAATACTCCGAATAAGATTCTTCTTGGGAGTATAAAATTCAAAATTACAACAATAAAAAAATATGCAAAAACGTAATTTTTTCCAAATAAATGTTGTTTTGTAACGACTTAAAATATTGTTATTATTATTGAAAATTTTTCCAAAACGATATTCTGAAATAGAGAGTGTCTTGCGTAAAATGGATCACCCTGTATAATACATTCCAAAATACACCCCGTGCATCCTCTCTCGTTGCTGAACCAATAATATTTTTCCGGAGGGTACTTGTCCGTCGTCAAGTGTGATATTGATATAACGTAGTCCGTACTCGATGTTGAATGTATATTATTATATGACATCGAATTGACAAGGAAGCGCAGACGCATGCCAGCATAAAGTAACCGCGCATACAAATCGAGGACCTTGCCCCCCACCCTTTCATCCACAATGATGATGATTATTATTATGACGATGGTAATAATAATAATAATAAGTACACAAGAGTCATGCTAACGATGACGAAATCGCATCTCCAAAAGATAATTATCATTGCGCTGCGCCAAGGACCGATCTCAAAACGATAATCTCCGTGGTTGTTCATTATTATTGCTTGAACTAATTAACTAGCGGTTGCTTCAGAAACTGCACGCTATTGTTACCAAACAAAAAACCGAAAATATATGCGAAAGAGTCCTACGCTCTCGGTCAGTGTGCAGTTTGCATGCGAATAACGAGTCCGATCGAGTTGGAAACAAATTAAGGAGTCAACATATATATATAGCCGATACATAACTAACATTACACCATGTGTAGGTACACATAATACATAATGTACTGATAATAATATATAAAATGTCACGGGTATAATACCTATGTGGGTGCGTGCCAGTGTGAATACCCGTTCATAAAACGTATAATATAGTTTAAAAATGTATATGGCTCGCGGTCGGAGAATGACCGACGCCGCGCCCTCTTTAAACTTTAATGAAATATCCCAACTTACAATTCGGCGGTCGAGTTAAATTGCATGGCCCCGTAGTTCTGAAATAAATACATATAAATCCCGCGTGGTATAACATTAAACTATGTGCTGATGAGGTCTCAGAGCAATCTATTACAAAACGTATGTTTGGTTAAGGCGCATGCCGCCTAGACCACGCTCGCTATAATAACAACGTAGTGATATATAATACGAATGCACAATTAAAAACGGACATAATTAATTCTTTGTAGACCCAACATGGGTGCACGCGGTGCAGTTAAACGTGTAAAATACAAAATAATAGCCGAATCGAGCCGCGAGCGGTATTACATATTATATTAGTGGTTTTAATGGAAAACGAAAATGTAATTGTATATACAACATCAACAATTCGTCTAACTGCAAATTATCTATATAGGAACAGGACGAGTCCGTATCGTTGTACCCGGGCTGCATGGTGTTTAATTTTAAGTATACCGGCTAATAACACTATATATACATATATAACCACATACACATAAGACGTATTAAGATTCGCCGACCGCTTTTTGAGGTGAATGAATGTAATAATATAATCGACTCTATCGGTATATAAATAATACGGTGTGTATATACTCAAATCACTTACGTGGTTATGTGTATATGCTGCACCTAGTGCACCTAAAATACGTCTATAGCGCGGTCGGTACACGGCGCTAATATTGTTGTTGTGTTGAATACTGCGCAGCAGTACTCGTGTGCATGCAGTGTGTTTTATAATATATAGTAAAAAAATATGAACTTTTCCTACTCTAAAATATTACGTTTTCGTGCGCGTTATACGGTCGAGTGACACAAGGCGACAAAAAGAATCGTATAATGAACGTTGAAGAAGAAAAATCCCTTCCCCGCATAGGTTATGGCACTAGGTATATAATATGTTGTTTCTCTGGCTCGCTCCCTCTCACAATATCACTGTTTATACAATATACGCATAATATATTATTAAACAGTGTACTATATATCGTTCTGTGGGCTTTGACAATAATAATAACTCTTGCGGTGCTATATACACACGCAGAGCGAGGGCGTAAGGTACACAAGTATTAGCCGACGAGAGTGTGTGAATGTTAGCGCAAGTACACCTACTACAACACGCGCTCACTAAATCTTGAGGCCGGCCGAGTACTCGCGTACGAGTGGGCGAAAAGCATAGACCGTCAAGGTCGTGTGTACGCCATCGGTGTAGCATATTATAATATTATACACCATTATACATGCATTAAAACTTTATATCGTACACATATATATAAGTGCCCACAGAGAGCCACGTTTCCGCGATAAAAATTATCGTTGAAAACAAAACATAAACGAAAACGATAAAATAAGAACTGCAGCAGTTAGAAAAGACATTATGTTATTGAACAATTTCAATCAGTTCGAACGGACTAATATATTATAATCTATTCGGGAAATAGATTGTTTTTACACGAATTTGTTTACGATTTATTATATTATTTAGTATTTTCAATTATCGGGCCGGAGATTATAATAATGGAAGTTGTTTCGTTGAATTTTCGTCACACGCAGTGAACTATGTCAACACCATGATGTAAAATAATTGCACTCGCAGCCGCGATGACGCGTGAAAACGGTTCGGTTGAAAATCGCTGTGAATCAGACGACAGTGAGATGGATGCGGAAAGAACGGACGATGATAACCGATCATAAGATCAACGGAGAATACCACGGTTACCCGCTATAGTTACGAGTATATACCGTTTATATAGTGCGTTTGTCGTAGCAGTGAGGTTCTAAGCAAAAGCGACCACGGTACGAGTATAATAGTGATCGAGCCGAGAGGGTAACCACGATATTTTCCGTCCGTCAGTCTTATAAAACGGCGTTTCCTTCGAGTCTGACTCACATTAATTTTCCGCGTCCACGTTAAGTTAGCGTCCATCATATATTATATGCGATGTATCTATGTGCAGTGCGATGAAATCCCAGGCACAACCTATGGCCAACAGTTCTTACGTAACCGTTATTAAAGTCAACAGGCAGTGAAGTGAGTTCTAATCACTTATACCTACGTCCTACGACAAGTGTCCGCGCCGTTTCCATAGAATTACGCGCCTGGTGGCTCGTCAATGTAAGACGACCAAAGTAAAATAATATCTATACAAAGTAGAGATAATACGCTATACGCCTCTATAATCCTATAATATTTGGAAATTAGAATTTATTGTAGTCGCCTGCCTACATGTCAGTGCAGGTAGGATGGCAGAAGTTGGGATATACGTCACGATCACTTATTTTGAATTATTCATACTGATAATAATGTGTTATAGTATAAAATTTGTATATCACGAAGATACAAGACATGAATTACATGTATTCTATTGGTAATGTCGTAATACTTGTACACAATAATATATAATTCGTATATATTTTAAGTTTCGATTTTTCTTTTCTGAAGATTTGAATTTTCTAGCCAAAAAAATACGACGGTCGGTATGAAATAAAAATAAGCTATATACGTTATTTCGATCTAGCGATTTTCTCGCTCGAAAAAGCAGCGACAGACATACAAGTGTATTCAGTATTATACAGGTAATATAATATATATGCGCAGCATCCATCGGGTTTACCACTACGGCGGTGGTGGAAAGACGCTGTGAAAAAAATCGCAGACACTTTCGCCCGTGCGGCACAACACGAATTCAATCTCACGCTCGCGACGTACGCATGCAGCTATATAATATAACCCACACTGCACTGCTACAATAAAATGATACAAAATAATATAATATAATATACTGGGTGATTTTTGTTTTATCCGTGCGGACCGACCGATTGTCTTATCCGGACGCGTCTATATTACATATTATAATATATATAGTTTTACTTTCCCCGTGTATATTATAACTGAAGAGTATAGGTGCATGGCAGTTTATTTCGGGTTTTTTTTTTTCGACAGTCAAATAATATCTTTTCAACATCTAAGCAACGGCAATACAATATATTATAAGAAATGAATACAACCGTATTATAAAAAGCGACCGGGATGGGTTAAAACCAAAAAAAAACACCCTATACAATATGTATAAAATATAAATCGTTACGAGATACGCACGCAACGTGAAAGTCGTCGGGCTGTAGGTACGCCACTCGTTCTGTGTTTAAAGAGGTGATTTATCGTCACGGTGTGTTAAATC
>WHPZ01585702.1:0-15805 GCA_016617965.1 Macrosiphum rosae
TATATTTAGTGAATATGTCACAAAATTACGGTTATTCTTTTTTTAATTACAACAAAAAACCAAAGTCAATTTTGTCAAAAACAGGTGATGGGTAAATTATTATTTATTATTTTATTTTTAATAATTCAAAAGTACTGAAAGTCTTCTACATTTTACTCACAACTACCAACCACCTAGATCAAACGTTTTACTAGAAGTAACCCTCAAGGTTGAAGTTTATTCTTGCATCAATGAATTATTTAATTGATACATTTTCTAAGCTTGGTGATGTTTTTAATACATTTTAATACACATTGGTAGACATTAACATCATCACAAAATGTGTCTATTTCGCTGTCTGATAATAGATTAGTTCTAGTGGTCGAAAAAAAAATTCACTTGACGGTTCAATTGGATTCAACTACAAAACAACAAAGATATTAACCACGGTGCTAAGTAATCGCCCATTATTGAGACTATAATTTGTTACGTAAGGTAGGGTCTTTCTCTCTCAGAGTACCTACACAGAGATTCTGGGTATTTGAACGGTCCATTGATAATGATGGGAATTTCAGTGCGTTGTTACGGCTTAGAGTTCAATGTGCGGAAATAAATTTACTGTTGCTCGAATTTATTAAGAACCACCTCGTGGAACAATTTTGAGTGGATACCTAACTTGCAACTTCCATGTGAAACGTGATACAACATTTAGAGTATTATTATATTTTCTTATTTTTCGCTTTAAATGTTTCATAATAATAGACATGAAAATTGGGAATCAGACGCAGATGGTGTTTCGATTATTTCAGAATTATCAATTTCCGAAATGTGAGTTTAAGTTGATGTTTTAAACCATTTTCGTGGAACAAAGATGCTCCAAATGCAACATACACCGTTTGATCAGAAAACGGTTAGGTATAAAATATATATATGGATAATTTACAATAATTATTGCAAACCTTATATTATACAATAATTACCGTACATGTATTATTTACATTAACTCCGCGTCCGTGTTGACTTTATAATAATATAGACTATAGTAGTTAAAACAATATAAAATTATACCTATTAACTTCACATTTTAATTAAACATTTACATTCACATTTTATATACAATGGACCTATACAATTCAACAACTCAATAATTAATAATATTTTATATTAACGTCGACTATATGTTTATTGCAGCTATGAAACTATAAAAGGTTTATACTTTATATGAATCCATATATTGTTATTCAGTTAAAACGTAATTTATCGATGAATTCAAATATCTACATTAACAGGTGCGTTTGATGGCACAAACAATGCTTATGTTTATAGATAAAATTATTATAAATATTCAAATAACATAGTAAGTACTTACAATGATATAATTATAAATTTCAATTATAACAATATATCATTGTTCATAGAACAATTCACGGTGTATTTTGATTGAAAATGAAAATATTCAGATTGATTTTACAGATTCTACCCTTAGCGTGTGGACACCGGACAGGTCTGTTGCATAGATATATATATATATCTATATAATATAAAAAAAATAATTAATTTAGGAGTATAATATTGAGAGAAGACAAAACACACGATTGATACTTTTATTGGTATAATAAATAAAATCGATATAATAGACAATATTATAGTAAATGAACATGATAGCTACAATTAATAGTAAGTATATTAGAAATACATCCATCACTCCGCTCAGAATCTAAAATACAACGTACACTTAAAAAGATAGTGATAATATACAAACAAACGAATCTGGGCAAGTTAACTTCGTTTTTTGACTCTTTAAGTTAAATTGATATGGAATAATGTTAGTTGAAGTTAAAAGTTAGTCAAGTGAGTTAAAAATTAGTTACTAATTTTTGATATAATAATTTATTAATAATAATAAAATGATTTTTATTAATTTTAGAAATATAATATAATAATAAATATTAGTTAATATAGCTAAACTTTATTTACTCGTTTTACATAATTTGTGTACATTTCTATGTATATACGTTATTTGTATCACTATTTTAGAGTCCAGATTACAAAAATAGGGCCGAAACACTTTGACTGAACAATTTAGTGTTTATTTAGAATATTTAATAGGCATAACATTATAATTTATTTAAAATATTTGATATTTCTGATTATTAATTATTATTTTTCTAAGATAAAAATTAACAAAACAAAATATAAATTAAATCTATGGGGTTTTATAGAAGGAAAAAAATTAATTAACTCTTAAGTTGCTAGCTATATAAGAAAGAAAAAAATATAAATATTTATATAAGAAGATCCTTCCAAACGAAAAAAAAATGCAACTTAACTTAACGCCTATAATATGATTATCTGATGTTATTGAGAAAATATGTACTACTCGATGTTAGGATATACAACGGGGTAAGTCCCTATATTGTATTTGATTTTCCCAACCGAGAAATTTATAAATCAACACAAGAGACAACAATAATTATTAACTATAAACCGAAATGGTAAAATTAATTTGACTATTCAACGTTTGTGTTCTAAGGTAAAATATTATTACATAACGGTTTGTTGTTTGAACAGTACCATAATATTATTATGAACCGAATGACAATGATTTAACTGATTCCATAATCATATATTCTATTTTTTGATATTGTAAATCACAGTTTTATATACTTCTGTGTCGTATTGTGCTAATTATTTATGTTGTCTATATTATTTTATTTCGATTTTTATAATTGAACTTAAACACAAAAAAAAAAAAAAAACGAACAGTGGTTGAATTCAACTGGTAATAATAAGTTTATCACACAACCCAGCAAAATGACAACAATTATGATGATTTATTTACTGTCAAAAAAAAAAACATACATTTCCGGCACGTGCATCTCTGGTCACACGGACATTTGGTACCAATTAAAAACGTGTGCCAGTGGTATAATGATTATCCTGTGCGCCAAATAAGTCACAGCGATAGGGAATGAATAATGTCTCATATTATAAGAAGTAGGACCATAACTGTGGGTGAATAAATGTGATTTTTTTTATTAATTTAATCACCGTGATTTTTCTGTGACTAAGTTCGTTAGAAACAACAATTTATGGTTATAATATGTAACCGTGTTCTCGTCTAGTTTTTTACGAATTCCGAAACACTTAACTCGTTAAACAACTACTCGTACCTACATCGGCGTGTTTATAAATAAATCTATCCGATGAAGCAACAAAACCAAATATTTTTAACGGCTTGTACAAAATTGAGTTATAATTTTTTCTTCGTTTAATAATATTTAAATATATCTTTTAGAATAAAATACGGATATGTGCACATGTATAATACTTACCTACATCGATAACTTTTACCTTTTAGAGAGTAAAAACAACTAATTTACTAATACATCTGACTTTATCAATTAAAAGTCGACACAAATGCATATAATGTCATAAGAACTGACACCAATGAATTTTTTTTAAATCATTTGTTATCTCATAATAATAATTTATTATATATATATTATATTGTTGTCTCATTATCTCAACCTTACTGGATTGCAAGACACACTACGCCATTTCGCGTATTTTACTGCAGTGATCTCGTTAAAAATAACGAACTAGACGGTTGAAATGATCTCTTCCTTTTTGCTAGTTAACCGCAAATTTTCAAGTTTCTATGACAATAAATATTTAAGGCGCCATAGTTGCACTGCTATATGGCCCGCGCAGACGTATTCACAAAAATTTGAATAAGATGGCTTTTGTTGTTCATATTATATAGAATACACGTTTCACAGCGTTCCGATGATTAAGAAATCGTATATAATATTATTGTGTGGGTAGTATAATTTATAAACATTATTCTCGAAATCAAATAAATGTATTTATTTCCACCTACTCTTCTTTAATATTAGAAAAACAAATTTGGTGTCAAAAGTATCAGTTTATAGGTTTTTAGTCATAATTAATCAGTGACATGGGAGTTTTATGATAAAAAGTTTAGATTAGTTTTAGCTTAGTCGTATCACAAAAAAACGTTCATTCATTGTAAATAGAATTTTGTTATTTTATGTGTCATTGTCATGGTACTAATAAACTGGATGAATATGATAAAAATGTATGTATTAACTTCAAAGATAATTTCAAATTTGTAGATTTAATGAATTTTTCATAAAATCATAAAACAGTTCATTACAATCACATTTTTATAGTTACTATCGTCTTCCCATCCACCTATAAAAGACATAATTTTAGGGACGCAATCCAAGACAAAGTGTAGCAACAACAACAACAACAATATGAAATATTTAAAAATTAAAATTGAACGTCAGTGGAGTCAGGAACTGGAACCGAACTTAAAAGAACCGGTTCTGGAATTGAAACCTTTATTTTAATAAATAATAAAGTACCGGAACCGAACCGGGATTTTTAATTAAAAAGGTACTTTTCGTTCAATAACAAAATAATTGTATTTATCATAATTTATAAGTATTACCGTTTTGTGTATAATCTATGTATAATATGATCATATTATGAGTTATCTAATATTTCTCATACTATTAATTAAATGCACATTCCGGATAGGTATTTAAAATTATCATGCTTTTTGGTACCGAAATTATCTGTAACCGGAACCAAAATTATTTGGAACTGGTACCTTTATTTTATTTTTGGAGAATCGATACCGAAACCGATACCGATAAATTCAAAAGGTTCCAGTCAATGGTTGGGGTGCCTCCAAGAGAAGGCATCTCTTCAAATTAATTTTTTCTTTTCATATATTTATATATATAATATTGTATATGTTTTTCAAAAATTTTAATATAATTTACAGATTGTATTTTTTTTCATACTTATTTTGTAGTTTAGGTACTTCACTTATTTTACGTAGATTTAAAACATGGGTAAGATCAAGAATACTTAAATGGAATGGCTTTACTAGATATGCATAGACATAATATAAATGTAGACATTTAAAAGATCATAAAGATAAATTTTCAAAAATTAAAAAATTAATATCCATATATTTATAAGCAAAAAAAAAATAATATATTATTATAATATTGTGTAGTAAATTTAATGTTCCCACTTCCAATAAAACCATTAACCTAGTCTAATTCACCATTGTACCTATGGCTTATCACAAGCAAAATCGTACCGGTTAGTTTACAAATTATGAGGGAAAATAAGTCATATTATAAAAGTTTGGTGGCCATTTAGAATTTGGATTGGTGTGTTACACGTCTTGTGTCATACATTTGTAATAATATCAGATTTCAATGTATTAATAGTCGAGATTTCCCAAAATCCAAAATTGCTAAATGTCTACGTTTTTACATTATAATATAGCTACCTATAGACTTATAGTCATATTTTATCTTTTCTTTGCTCATAGAAAATCAGAAATCTAGGTACTAATAAAACTGATTAACTACTTGATAAAATTTTCAAATATACGGGTTTTAAGCTTTTGGGCCATTGTACTGCAATATATCAAACACGGAAAATGTTCAAAATATAAAATAAAACCCAGAACAAAATCAATACACACCTCATCACTTCTATCAGAATAATAATTACGACTAATTAAAATATACGTAATATGAGAGTTGCTGTTTATAATGTCATTAAAATCTCATATTACAAATACCTATTAATTATAACACATAATATTATAAGCCAAACAGAATAGGATTTCAACGTTTCAATGTCATATTCAACAATTACCAATAAAAAATGTAAGTAAATTTTAAATTTTAAACTTTTTAACACAGTAAATATTTTCTGTTTAATATATATATTTTTTTAAGTAATATATCAACATATATAGAACATTTTCTTCGAAAGTATCGTAAATATGTTCTGTTAGATAATATAAGTAGGTAGGTAAGTATTTAAAAAGCTCTTGCATATTAAATGTTTTATAGTAGTCTCGCTATTTTAATTACATCAAAAGTATATTATTTTATGAGTACGTTGATCCTCATTGAATATTTTTAATTTATTAAATTATTCAACTTGAAAATTGAAACACCCCACACGCACGCACACACTCTTGTTCTCTTCTTGTTCATAAAAAAAAAAAAAAATAATAATAATAAATATTTAGAATTTTGCGTTATGCAAATGATTGAAGGAACTCAAACATAATAAATATAATATTGTGTATCTCGTTAAACGATTCCAAATTCCAATATCCCTTAATTTGAATACTAATCATTAGCCGAACGTGTATACCCCTGAATCATATGATAATCTTCTGGTCCGAAAATTCTGAAGGGTCGTTAAAATGGCTTATGTCACATTAACTTAAAGACCAATCCACTCTCCCTAGCACGTTTACGGGCTACCATAATATCGATGGGACGTCAAACAAATAGCCATAAGGTTTTTAACATTCTCTCACGTCGTGGAAAATCATAATTGGAAAACCACTTGGTTATTCTCGGCTTGGCATTCAAATAAAATATATTGCTTTTACTGTCCAAAACTACGAAATATTCATCTCTCGGCATACTGTAGTATTCATATGCTTTTAACATTATTTTGTGGTATATTAAATATTATGTTTTTTTAATAAATTATAAATTATAATTTTATCAGCCTGTTGAATTCATACCGATGAAGAAAACTGGAAAAGAAATGTTTTCATAATAATATACCTTAGCTACAACATTATGTTATATTGTGTCAACAAGGTGTGATGTCATGCGTTATTGCGAACCTCTGTATTTCAGTGTCGGGTGTAGTTTTATAAATCATGGCACATAAAATATTTCCATTAAATACTAGCGGTGAATTGACAAACATAAATAGAATTGACTGTGTACTTAAAAAAAAAAAAAAAAACATTACAAGGTATCTATTTGTTGTTGGGATACTTTTAAGCCCGTGTTTCGTGAAAGGTAAAGTAAATTACTCCGAGACAAAATAGAAATAAATTTCCAATGTAAGTGATGTAAGCGATGTACGTTTTTGTGCCTTGTTTAATTGTTTTTATTATCTCAGGTAGTATCTACTGAATTACATTTGGAATCGATACATACAAAAAAAAAATTACAGGCACTTGTTAAGACATTTGGTTTTGAAATCTGAAACATTTGGACATGGACAAAAATGCAAGACAAATTAACATTAGTGCATGGTTATAAGTTATCACTTATCTAATGTAAGATTGTGTATCTTATGTTATAATAGATAATAAGTGATAACTTACACATAATATATTAAAACACTTTAATAATGTTTAGGCCGTGGATTTTTATGTAATTAAAACATCAAAACATGTAAGTATGTATATTGTTATTTTTGTAAAATAACGTATAGTTAGGTACTTAGGTGGTTATTAAAAATATGAAATATTCAACAAAAAAGTGTTTGTTTAAAATTAATTTTTAAAATTATAGATATAAAAAGTACATTATGGATGAGCAAACAAATGAACCAGAAAAACTACTAATATTTGACAAAACATTATGCGCTTATGAATTAAAATATTAAAGAGTATTCATTTACATCAAAACATACGGAAATGGTAAAAAACAATTTTACAAAAATATATAAATTAATATGATGGAAAAATAAATACTTTTTATTTTAGTCAATGTGTGATGAAACGTGCTAATTTTTAATCAGAATTCCAAAATCTGCATTCAATAAAATTATGTTTTTACATAAAAATCCACTTCCTATAATAATAACTATTAGTGTGTCAATGGTTTATTTACTTCCAATATGTTGTAATATGTTCACTTTTTACTTTTAGAGTTCAAATAAAAATGAGTTCATTCTGAATAACCAAAATAACTAAATATCGACAGTTGGAAATTTAATTATCTGGACAAAATTGAGCTAATTTATTAGGTACATCAATAATTTCATATTGTTTATTATTTTTTTTTTTTTTTAATGTTCATGTAGGTATAATATTATTATACTGTTATCGTGTGCTGGCAGGACTCTATATCTATCTTTGAAATCTCGTTGAATTTTATAACTGTATGACTGAATTAAATTGCTATACAGTATAATTATACCATAATACAATCTCTTATAATTAATTATAAATAAACAAATATTAAAAATAATCATAACATTAATATAGTGAATAAACTTTTCGGTCAACCCAAGATTGAAATAATAAGTTTAAGGTACTTTCCAATTATTATTTTTTTTCCGTAATCTCTTCTTCTTTCAATACTATATACATGTATAGGTATATTATACAAGTTAAAACGATCATAATTAAATTTTGAACTATTTAAAATGATCCGTATATACCTACTTAAATATTTTTATGATAGTTACAACTTACAATTTAGATAAATAAAAGTTGTCTTAAAACAATAAGCTTGAACGCGTAGTTTGGTTGTTCTCTAATAATACAGTACAATTTGACCAAAAGAATAAAACATAAAGGACTAAGAAATAATCCATTTCCACAGTTTTCCGATTTGTCCAATAACATTTCGTATGGTTCAACAAATATTATTTTTTCTTAATAAAACAAAATATAAATCATATTCACTATAAAACTATACCGTTCTGTATAATATACCTGTGAGTTGCTGTGTATTGAATTCCATTCATAATAGGTATAATACTTTTATTTGAAATTCCGAGGGAAAATGTATCATATAACATCACCGAATACACGAAACAGTGTTATTATAATATTATTAAAGGCATTTTAATCAATTCGTGTAAATGCGTCATTTATATCAGTTTCACAATAAACAAGTCGCTCTGAATATTGTGCTCGGCCAATTAAAATAGGCATTAAGATCGGAATCGAATGTCTTGAAACCTTTGGTGTTTGATCACTCACCTGTATTTAAACTGGTTGATTGGAACATTCCCGTAATAACACCAATAATTTTCGTAATGATCATTTCCACTATTATATACTGCAGCTGATTATCGGAACGTTCTCGGTTGTATATTAATATCAGTGCACGTAGACTACCCCGTTTGAATTCCGTTACCGTGGTTACGTCCTTACCCCGTTACCAATACCACGTCAGTGATTTTATTTATTTTTTTTTTTTTTTAACGTACGTTATTATTATATTTTGTGATGGTGGTCTTTAATACAATACTTGCATTGTGGCACTGTTACTATGCCATCATAGTAAGTTATCGTCGGTTATTAGTAATAACTTATTACCGACCTGAAGTTAATTAAAATAATATTTTCTATAAACGTTCACTATTATTGTGTTCGTATATAATATGTTTGCTGCAGCCAACATAATGCCTTATGTACACCATGTTATTTGTATAACAATGAAATGTCATAATCATACTCCCCGAAGATATTAGGTATGTAGGTAACTAGAATCATTTAACCTTCAGCTGTAACCATATGAGTGTTTACGTATATTATACGGCACTTGCTCGCTCCGGCTGAATAATTCGCGTATTGTATGTAGACGTCGTAAAATTGTAGCTCAGAGGAAAAATTGGCTTCCATATTATGATTTATTTTGTAATTATTATCAATATCAGAGCTTGCCGCGGCTGATTACACTGTTCAAACAAGTGTCAATCACTGTAACTCGTAAGGTGCATAGTCACATGTATCATCAGCTCAACTTGGGAGTGGATACGGCGGAGCTTAGCAACACCCCCCCCCCCACATTATTTTTCTTTAAATATAAATATAACATAAATGTTGGATTGTACAAAAACGATTTTCAATTTAACATACCTCCTATGAAATATGCGGCTGTAAATATCTACTTCGCTGTATACTTCTGATTTTTTTCGGTGGTTTAGCCAACACATTGCGTACCTATACTTTCCATCTTAATAGGTCAAAATTTGATCAAACTATATTCTGTTTTTGGTTATTATATTAT
Organism: Macrosiphum rosae; assembly: GCA_016617965.1. Taxonomy (NCBI): domain Eukaryota; kingdom Metazoa; phylum Arthropoda; class Insecta; order Hemiptera; family Aphididae; genus Macrosiphum; species Macrosiphum rosae. Next base: position 9,825 of record WHPZ01585702.1, read on the forward strand.
ACTTGTTATTTTATTTTTGTAATAAAAAATAATAATCAAGTATTAAATTACTGTTTTAGATTCTGAGAGGAGCTCGAAAGCTAGTATAATTTTACAATGATGTTTATGTTTTTTTTTTATCCTGTAAACAAAATTTCTACCAGAAGAAGTGCTTTGATTTAAACATATTATAGTATCTTTGAGTATATTTTTAGTATACACAATACTTTATTATATTCAATGCTATAACCTCAGACATTTCTTGATAATTCATTAATTTACCAATTTAACTACACCTCTCACTGAATTATTGAATTCCATTTTGTGAAGATGATTTTACAATGATTTTGATATTTTTTTGTTTTTGTAGAGGAGTACATAAGTCTTCAAAATAACACTTAAATGTTCAACTTCATTATTTTTTCAAGCTATTTACAAACATTTGAAGTTTGAAATTTTTTTTGGTTTTTTTTTTTTTTATAAATGTCAATAAACGTTGTTTTCCTTTTGATTCCAAATAACGTTTTTGATAATATTGTTTTTTTTTTTATATATAATATATTCATTATTCTCATAACTTATAACTTTTAACTTTTAAGTTATAATAGTAACCCTCAATATAGAAATGCACATAAAATTGAAAAATTAAAATTAATTATTCTTAATATTTAAATTTTTAATCAAAATTAGAAAATTCAAAATTTCTGATTTCAAATTAAAATGTTCTTAAATTTCAAAAGTGAATTGGTAAAGATTAAAAATTAAAGACTAGTAAATTTTTTTTTCGTGGTATAAATAATTTAATAATATATAATACTATAATTTATTTTCGTTTCTAAATTCTTTATTAGATTTTTTTCGATTTTTGGGATTTTTTTTTACTGTTTTTCAGTTGTTTTTTGTTTTATTTTTTATTTTTTTTTCCGTTTAATTTTCGATCCCTGCTTTATTCACAATAACATCATAAAATATACTTATCTAGTAAGTAGTAATATTATAGTCCGTCTTCGTTCAGAATACTTTTTCGTTTACAATGATCTTATATACAATTGAATTCAAATTTAACAAATCCATTACAGCGATTTCTCTAGACACCTAATGTACAGTAGAGCGTTACCCGCTTGCCCAATTTTTTCATATTAGATTTTGTAATCATTATCTATATACATTACACTTATATAAAAACTGCCTTCAACTTGGCCATAATTTAATAAATTAATAATAAGAATGTAAATATTTGGACAAGTCAAATTGTATTAGTCGATGACATTAATACATTTTCCATATTATTATTGTGATGTAGTCTATTCGATTGGACACGTACAGAAACCATGAACATTGAACCTATAATACGCCTCTAACATAATTCTCTTGAGGCGGGCCCCCAATCACGACTTGTATGCATTTGACAAATATGCATTCGAACGCATTTCGCTTGTACAAGTAGCCATGTGAAGTGTCCACACAACACTCAGAAGATAAGCAAACACTAGTGGTGGAATTATATATATTTTTAATGTTATATAACATACTAAACGACATATTATTACTATAGTGTAAATAAATATTATATTTCGAGTAATGAGGTATTACCAATAATGTAAATCAGACAAAAAGTTGAAGTCAAGTTACTTAAGGAGTAATGTTAGTACCTTCTAACTGAGCGAATTACAATTTGTCCATGATAATATACAATTAATACATTTTATAGTCAAGTTAAATTGATTTGTTTCCCCAAAATAAACTCCGTAAATTAAAATTATATTTTTTTCGTACAAGTTATTTTTGTTTTTTTAGAAAAATATCAGAAATATTTATTATGTTTCCTAATATTACTTATTATAATATTATATTGTAAATACTAATTTGTAGACTGTCGAAGTATTGAATGGACTATTTCTGGATATCAATAGGGATCAAAATAACATAACTATATATAAATACAAGTATAAAACTGATCCATTGAAAATTGTATTCTTACCCAAGCACATTACTTTCAAATCTCTCAACAATAGCACTACCAATCTGAGTTTTATAATGGACTACCGAAATTCGCACTTTACCAGATATAACATTAACGTTTAATGATTGATGTTGACGTCGTGAATTGTGATCTCTTAAAAAATAAGCTCACCAAACAGTAAACTAAATTGGTGCCTAATTAAAACGTTTTAAACCATGCTAGTTAATAACTTATCTGTTAGTAAAATCTAAGATTCAAATTTCCTAGGTACCGTTTTGTTATTTTTTCTGTTAATTAGGTACTTTAATCTAAAGTAATATTTTTTTATAGTTAGGTACCTCTATAATATAGTTTTGCCAATTTTATTTATTGTGCTTTGGATTATATATAGTAAATCATTTTTAGTTTTTAAAAAAAATGTAACTCATTTTTAGCCTAAGATAAGTTACTATTTTTTTTGTATTTAATTTTGCAAGTTAAAATGAAAAAAAAAAATATATCTTTTAACCTTAGTTTTATATATCAAGATGACGATTTGAACAAAAAAAATAGTTAACCTGCCCAGCTTCAAGAAAAAGTAATAAAACTATATTACGTACACCAACCTGCAGTAGGTACCTCATATTATATCAACACAGTTTCTTAGCAAACAATCGAACTTTGAAGTTTTCTAAGCCTTCGTCAAATCAAACTAAAATAATAATAATTTTTTTACAAATTTATAATTATGCATTTATGCCATACGACATAAAAAGTTTTGTAATTATTATTTAATTGTTTGGAACATAAAATCGCATACAGTTCATTATAGTAGTATCGATATTATACATCAACAGTACTCCATTAACCATTTTACGCTTATGTTATAAATTATAATAGTATCATTCTTTGATGTATTTTTATTAAAAATATCATACACATAATATAACATTATAACATCGATAATATTAAACACAGTACTACGACGGTGATCCTAGGTAATTAATAACCACCTACATAATATTGTACACTTCTACCATAATATGCATAGGTACAACCAACGCTGTATGATCATAACATAATATTATTTTATTGTATTAATATTATTAAAATGTTCAAAAAAAGTTCTCATTGACTTTAGTAAATGAGGCATCGATAAATGTAATTAGTGAAGCATAAAATATTAAATTGTGCCTAGAATGTGAGATTAACACCTTTACAACAATAATATTACTTTATATTGTTTTAATAAATTGTGTTGTGTATAGTAAGTTATAGAATATACAAGGGTAGGTAGTAATATAAGCTGCATATTATTGTGTTTAAATGTTAACTCTTAAAACCTAAAAGTGTGTGAACTTTATGTCAAATTAAAACAACAATATTACTAAGTATTATTAATATTATATACAACTGTTTTTTTTTATAGTTGACCTTTATTTCGCTTCTATTGCGTTTCACGAATTTACAAAATTACAATTAAATATTTATTTTTATGTTGTTGAAAATATGTGGATTATATTAATAAAAAATACTTCTGTTTATCATGAATCAAGATTCATGACGAATAATATAAAATTAATATATAAGCGTATTATTTTATCTTCATAAATAACAATTCATTTTCTTTAAAAACACATACAATAAATGACTGACATATTTTAGTTTTGAATTAATTTATAAAATACTATTGTTTCACTTACGAAGTTATGTGCACTAATATTTACGTCTTAACGTTAATTAATTTTAGCTATCGGAATACCACTGAAAAATACTTAAGCCAATGGAAACATGAAATATCTCTGTGACGAATGCATTTTTTGTATACCTACGTTCTACATAAATGAATAGGTACAAATAACAACACCACCACCATTAAAGGTTTTAATTATTATTAATCCGTTCAAGAGTAGTAGCCGGTATGTGTATCAAAAAAATAACTCAGTGTAGATTTATATATAAAAAAAAAAACTATACAAGTACAGTTCCACAAATTCTTCTTTGACACTCAACACTAGACCACATTCGTATATATTCAGTCATGGTAATTAATTTAATTTATACAATTTTACATTTACATCGAGGAATATTGAATAATATATATATCTATAAATTATAGTTTTTTCGTGTGTTACAGCGTGTTATTAGTTATGTTGAATGACCGATGAGCCTGCACAAGTATTATGTAAATATATAATAATATTTATACACATAACTATATGATTGTGTTACATTTGTATTATACGTCAAAGACTTCAAAAGGGAATATTAATATTAATCGAAATACCAATAAAAAGTATGTTTCATTTTTCAAATGTTGTTATGAATATAGAACATCTATAGTTCCCATAGTAGGTACTATCCATAGTAATACTATATTATATTTTATTTTACCATTATGTTATGTACATAATATAATAATAAAAAAAAATGCGCAAACAATTTCAATCCATGATCAATAACCGTTTATAATGATAATAATATGATATCAAATATATTATTATGTATGTGTAGTACATTTTGAAAGAGCCGGTTGTAATACAGAAATTTGGTGCAAAATTTATAGGCGCATAAAATAATATTTTTTTGTTTAATATTATTTTAATATAATAGTACTAACAATATACAATTTTTTACCGGTTTATTTAAGCGCAAATGATGAATTATAATATCATATTATTATATCCAGGAATCTCGAGTGAAAAAACAATCCATTGATGGATAATTCAATGCGGAGTTTAGTGGTTGTTTTTAGTCACCCTTCTGGGTCACGACAACATTTCCATGACGTCACGTCTTCTAGAGTTCTGGGGTCACCTGTGATACTACGGACTGGATAGGATGGCGGTATTTTATAATTATGTTGGAATGGGAGCGTTTATACAAAGTATTGCAGGTGATGTTTGAATATTTCGTAATTCGCGTTAGTGGTTTTAAGTATTTTTTCTTTAGTTTATATTTTTTTTATCGTTGTTGTTAACAAATTGCATACTATTTTGCTATGAAATTATAAATATATACTTAGAAATATATAGGTATTTGGGTAGGAATTTGATATAAATACATTTTATAAAAATATTAAATTGTTGTGGACTTACCGTCTTAACCTATATTGTTTCTATTAAATAATATAAATTATAATAACGTCACATAATATATACCTAAATATTACGATGAACATATAAATAATAATATTTATATGTTTGATGAGAAGTTTTTTATTTTTATTTATGTATTGTTCATGTATTAATATTTTTTCTAAAAGATTTTCTAAGGTTATTCGAGGACTTTTTGAGGGGGAGCATGAATTCATATCCACCATTCTAAATACACCTATTCCTAGATAAATTAATGAACACATATATTATATTATAGTCGAATAGATATGGATATTTGGGCATGATTAACCTAAAACAAATATAGTTGAATATGTATCCACTATACTAATAAATTACAATAAAAAATTAACAAAGCATTTGGCCAAGTGAATAACCGTAATATTAAGTTACTGAAACTATTAAAATATGACATTGAATTCTAACCATATAGTCGTCTACTCGTTTCAGAATGAAAAGGTTCTAAGGTAATTTTTGTAATTGTTCAGCGGAAAATTTTTAAGTTAGCCTTAACCTATCATTCATGTATGAATTAGAACCTTTTCATTATCAGCTGTATCTCATTTAATATAATCAACGGATCGATACGATTTCAGGATTGAATTATACAACAAAAAATATTAAATAATAATATGCAAAACTACCATTTTTCAAAAAAATTGATTTAGAACATTTTCATTTTGAGACGATGTGATTGTATCTATAGGTAGTTATGGCAACACAATTTTGTCAACCAAATGAGCTTAGTACTCATATTATTGTATTGTTTGTATCGCTACAGAATACTTCTTAAATAACTTATACAGTATAGCAAAAAAATCAAGTATTTCTAATATGTTCTTTAACCCTTTCAGACCCAACTGCCATTATAATGGCATTTAGTTTACGCGGGGTTTTTGTGATAGCAATGACAATTTTGATCCTAGAACAGTGCAGCCAACATC
>WHPZ01585702.1:15855-66263 GCA_016617965.1 Macrosiphum rosae
CGTTTTATTGCAGAATTGTTCTAATTACAAAATTCTATAGGAAAAAGCTATTTACCAAAAATCGCTATCAATATTCAATCATAATGTGGGTCTGAAAGGGTTAAGCATGGGTGGTTATACTTCCAAAATCCAGAATTTCCATAAATGCAATATTAAAAGAGATACGCGAGGGAGTGAACATGCTTGGTTTAACCACATTTAATTAGTTTATACTTTATTGTATAGCTTAGTAGAGCTATAGCCCTCCAATATTTTATACCTATGTAGTTGTTCAAATTTACTATTTTTATAGATAAAATAGTAGATAGGTACGTAATAAATAATATTAAAACGTAAAAGATTCTTAAAAAAACATTACGAAGGAATCAGCAATCACAATGAATAAGGTGATGGACAGGATGTCAGGAACTGAAGTTATGCGACTATTATTCTACGAGTGGATTTATTCAACGTATAATATAATATAGTGAGACGTTAGACTTTTTAGAGAAAAGTAAGTCAATCAAGGATTCGAGTTAGTAAAATAATGGCAGTTAACAAGAAATATAAATGGGGATATTATTCGTTATAGTGAAATGTACATATTTATGTAGGTATCGAAAAGTATGACTAATCAATAATATAAAGACTACAATTTATGTGCCTACAATATTATGTGTGATTTTATTAACATGGATAGGAATTTGTTAAGTTATATAATCAAGTGTTTTATTTTATTTTTATTTTCAACCTAAAATTTGTATCTTAGACGTTGAACATTTAAATTCATTATAATATAGTCTGATATTGTCCTGTGGTTTTACAATTTTACTATGTTCGTGCTTCGTATCTTTATAATATTTATTTAAGATTGGTGTGATGTTTATGAATAATATTTGTATTGCTGAGGACTGATTTTTGTTTATCAATGTTTAATGATAAAATTTTTTTTTATTTATTTACATCATATATATGATTATATAATGTCGTTTATTTATTTTTATCAATATTTTAAAATTATATAGTACCTACTATATTAGGACTTACATGACATTGTATTGTAGGTACCTACAAAAACATAAAAAGTATACTTGATATATTATTATGTATAAACAAAATTGTGTCCCACCCCCTAGTCAAATTTCTGGGTGGGCCTATATGAGTATTACGTACCTACACAGCAAAGTACACACTTTCTCTGAATTCGGCACTTAAGCACATGAAAGGGACTATTCTAATCTTCCTCGATGACTAGCGAAATCGCCAATTGAAGACCCCGACTATACAACATCGGATATTCTCCACTATTGAATCTGTTTTTGCCTCAAACCTACACCACAAACTATAATATTCTGATAAGTCATTCATAATAAAATCTAATTTTTTTTTTATTTTCGTAACATAACAATACATTTTATCCATTATAATATGTAAATAGATCTCAATGGCCACTGCTGCTTCTAAAGGCTATTTTAAATTAAAAAAAAATATATTATGTATACCTACAGAATAATATAAAAAATAATAATTTAGTTTTCACGCTCTTTCATTTTATTTAAAATATGTTGAAATTATCGACAAAATGGAATAATATTTTTTTTTTATTTAAAATTCTAAATAACTGATGATATAAATTTAATTTCCAATAAATATTATGTATATCTGTTATTATTTATGAGTTATTCAATGTGAACATAAAAATATTTTACTATTTTGAATTATATTTTACAATATGAATCTATAAAATTATTAATTGGTTTCATTTTTTTCTGTTTTCTTCTTATTATTTTGAGATAATTTTGAAAAAGGATCGACCTCGCCCAGTTTATATACCTTACACTACATCTAAAATTTGATCTTTAAATTATGTATAGTATTATTATGAACCTTCTTTTAAATAATTGCTGTCGTGACCATAGGAATGGAAAACTTTATTATGAACCTTTTTGAAATAATTATATACAGGTACCTACTAAACAAGACGAGGATACTTAGTAAATAATACATCTCTGAACTCTAAATATAAGCTATATAACTAAGAATGTATAATAATATCTTGTATACTATGTGACACAATTTATTCAGTTATCATATTCGTTGGTGCTATACGAAAAAATCTCGTAATGATGAATGATCGCTCATTTTTTCAACAACATAATATATTATTCACTATGAAATAATGTAAATAGATGGCTCGGAGATGATATTTTTACATTATGTCATCGACAGTACCTAACTAATCTATCTGAATAATCAAGCGCAATACTGATGTGAATAGACAACTTTTTTATAATATATACCTTAGTATAATGTAGGTATATAAATAGCCAGGTGAGTAGGTACTTTAATATTGGTAAAACATCGGTGCATACTAGTTGACTCATTCCCACCGAAATAGACGAATTTCTTACCACCCTTATCGCAAATAAGGTTCATATATTATATTATTATAGTTGAAAAATTAAAAGACATTAATTTTTAATTTACAATATTAATATTTAATTTTCAGCATATTGTAATAACCATTTATACTACCCTATTAAAATTTTATTATTTCTATCATAATTCATAGCAGTAACATTTATTATGAAAAAAGACATAGGTAATAGGTGTTTAAGTTTTCATAAACATTTCAATTTCAAATGCATACCAACCGCTCCACATTTATGATTATATCACAAAATTCCTGCTTCTGTTTAACATAATGTATTTTATCTCTAAATCATTCCTTCAAGTGTAACCAATAATAGTATAGTAATAACAATGTAAAATCTCATAAGTTATAATACATCTAATACAATATTAATGGTATATATTATATTTAATCCCAAAAGCATCGTAATTCATTACCTACCTATTTAATTCGCGGTAAATCCTAAATTATATTAAATTCAGAATTCGTATGGGAAAATATTATACCTTCAGTAGGTGCATAATACCTACTGCTGGACCTGTGGTAGGTATAACCCTACTTCACGTGGTATAATACTATTAAAAAAAAAAACATTTGATTTTGTTTATTTTTTATGTAGATACCTAATGTAGGATTATCAAAATATAATGAGGTTATAATATTATAACAGTATTAATTTAATATATTATCTTATAGTGTCAGAGAGTATTTCATTAGTTTTTATTCCATCGTATTGTTTACGACTAGTATTATATTATAATAAACTGTCCGCTTTCGATATTATATCAGAATCTATATTTTAAAGTAAAAAAATCGGGCATTTGTGTAGAACACTATTTTTATGTAGGTACAGTAGATGTCGAGTATTCCACGTAAATGTAATGGATGTGTTAAATTTTAATTCACTGATAAGTCATGATTGTGTACGATGAAAAAGAATTCTGACCCAAGACGGTCCAAGTTTTTACATTTTGGCAACCGCAGTTATCAAACAATTACTTTCAAAATAATTTTACAATATTTAAAGAAATGTTTGTAATTTTTTTTATTAGTTTACAATTTCTACTATTTTGACCTTTTCAAAGTGCAGTCTAGAATCTAGTTCAAATTTGCTACTAGAAACTTCGCTCGCAGTTGATGATCAGATGATTTTTACTAGAAAAAGTGACTTCTAACACAAACAAAAAAAAGAAAAACACACATCATTAAAAACCCCAATTATCGCTATTCTCCGACTCCAAAACACACATAATTGTACAATCAACAAATTCATCACTCTGCTTAGAATCTAAAAGAAATGTATTGAAACTTGGAGTCGGCATTATGACAAAAAATAATGGAAACTTGATTTTAACTTTTTTATTATACCTACAGTTATCAGTGTTTTATTTTCTACGAAGGAACGAAGGAAAGAAAATTACTTAACGTCATTCTACGAAAGATGCTTGATTTACTCGGAAAGTTGAGATTTTTTCTAAAGCTGTTTTTTTTTTAATAAAAATTGAAATCAAATTTTTGATTAGACTGCTTTATGTTTCACGACATTTTCTACAGACAATGTAAAATATTGTAATAGACGTCAACAAATTATATTTTCCATAATTTTATAATATAACTTGTGTATTATAGTATTACAATTTACAATTTAATCTATGAAAAATCTTGATATTTTCTAACTACATTTTTAATTTAAGAATAAATAATATTATATTTTTCAGTTATTGGAATATTATTGTTCTTTTTTTAAATCAATAACGAGCAATTTGTCAAATTATTATGTTTTTAAATTTGAATAATAAATTCCAAGTTTCTATTATTTATTGTTTATTTTGGATTAGTTTAAATTTGGAAAATGCTTACTTTATTTTTTATACTTAATTGCATTTTTGGTATAGGTAGGTACTAATATAAATAAATATAAATATAATGTCGAAGGTAATAATATTATTAATTTTAAAAATATAATATTTTGAATTGACTGCATAAACGTATAGAAGAGCACTCTAGCGTCAAACATTAGACAGTTTGATTTCGAATCATGGTTGTATCTTATTCCAATAGATCGCGTTTCAAGTACCTACCCAGGGAACTCCGACAATATAATATTATTATTAATATTTTCATTATCATATTATTGCCATTTATTATTCACTCACTTTACTACCTACCTAAATGGCTAAATAGTAGTGATTAATGAATCATGCAGTGCATACAATGTTCAAATAATTACTGTTTAATATAATTATTATTATTACCTATTAGTTATTTAGTTTGTACACTTAATTTCTACTACCTATGTAAGTTTATAATGATGGAATAATTCATTAAATATTATTAAATATAAGCCTAATTATAATTATATTTTGGTAATTTTACCAATGTATATATTATAACAGACGCAGGACCCACCTAAATTAGAGATTCCCAAACTTTTCATGGCATGACCCATTTTGGAAAATGTTTAAGTTTTGTCGACAGACAGACCACAATTACATACAAATGAGCTTTTGTTCACTGTTGATTGCTAACTTTCCGATAAGTTTTACTATTTTCATATGGCAGCGATGTGGTGCCACGCGTCTCTCAGTCACTGATACACTGATACACTTGTAACAGTCTTGGATCAATGATTGAACTAAATTCGAACATTGGTATACAATAGCTACAGTCATATGGAAAATACTGTATCATAGCAATAAATCTTTTATTTTATATATTATTTATAATGTACATATTGTTTTATAGTAATCTAATATTAAATATTTTATATTAGGTATACAAAATTATAAAAATATTTCAAAACAGTGACCCACAAAAAAAAAAATACATAATGACCTACGGTTTGGGAAATCTGAATTCTGGATTCAGCAAAAAATTTATTTTTTAAATAATTCCGTGTTTGTCACATATTTTATATTTGGGTTGTTTTTAATTTAAAATATAATAGTATGAATGTATGATATTCTTATTTCTTAATAATATGCTTATTCTGATAATCCAGTTCTTTGATGTACCTAGTTAATACCTATTATTGGTCGATATTTAATTTGCTAAAATATAACTTATTAAAATAACCTTTCCAAACCAAATCAACAAAATGTCTTTAAAAGGCTTACTTGATTTTATCCACAGTTAACGTTTGATATTTTTTTTCAACATTATTATTATCATCTAACTAATTTTTACAGTATTCAGTTCTATTTGGATATCATAAATACTCTTAATTAAGAAATCTTAATTCCGTTATCGTACTCAGAATTTTTTTAATATTAATTTAAGGTTCACAAATGTGTTATAATTATTGTATAGATGATTTAGTTCTTATAAATGTTGACTCTTTTGACCGCCAATAAGTGAACTTGATAAATGATCGAAAAATAGTTCATGTACCCAGTTTTATTTTCAATTTTAACTATATTTGATGAACCTACAATTTAATGTCAAATACAGAAATTCAATCAAACAAAATTATAAATAAATTAGATAACTTATTACTTAATAGTTACTAGATAAGTAGGTACAAATTTTTGTAATTTAGCTTCATATAGTATCAAAAGAAAAATAATTAATTCTAAGAAAAAAAAACTGTTTTATTGAAACTGAATTAAATAATTCAAATAACTAAAATAAGTAATAGTATTAGTATAAAATAATGTGTATCGAAATCGTGTTCTCAAATCAATAAGATGTCATATTTAAATATTTTGTAGAACGTGTTTAGCTACGTTAGTTTAAAAATTTGAGTGAATCGACCTATTATGAAACTTGATATTAAATGCATTATCTGTGTTTGTATATGGGTTGTTTACGATAGTTCAAATTGTTAGTAAGTTATGCGTATATAATATACTTGGTATAAATCAAAAATGATCAAAATTAATTTTTAGAAAATTAAAAAATTGTATTTACGCTTAAAAATTAAAATAAACTATGTAAAAAAAAACCATTTTAAAAAATAGATAAGGAAACCTGTCATTGTCATTTCACATTTTTGCCAATACGGTTATCAATGTATTATTGTATTAAAATTTAAAATTAAACTATTAAAATTTAAAAATATGAAGAAGGATATTTCAATATTTGTTCAAAAAATAACGTAGTTCCATATCAAATTGGTATTTATGTGGAAGAGTGTATTTCCCCGGAAATAAATCACCTGTATTTTTAAATGTTAATAATTGTATACTTATTGTCTATTTATATTTGTAATAACTAAATAAGGTATTACAACAGTAACTGGCTGATAGGTTTATAAATTATATTACAATGACTGGTGAGTGGTGAGTGATGACTAGTAACTATTTGTTAGTTTTTATATTTTTAAACTTAGTGAGTTGGTAATACAATATATTAAATAATATTAATAACTAATAAGTAATATCTAAGTACCTACAGAGTAAATACTTAATAGTCAGTATTTTAGTAGTTAATATTACAAATTATAATTATTTATAAATCAGGTATAGAATCTTCTAGATTTATCCACTACAGACTTAAAGTTAGGTATGGTATATATAATATGTATGTAATATTGATTATCAACTAGCATTATTTATTAGATTGTTTCCACTTTACATTACTAATTTAGTTCTTTAGAAAAAAAAAAACCATTTTTTCATTCAATTTTTCAATTTTTCAGGAATAAAAACCAATTTTTTTCGTCAAAACCATTTTTCCGGACATTTTAAATGATACTAATTTTTCGGTTAAAAAACGGGAAAACCCAGGGTTTTTTCGGAAAACATTTTTTTTTCGGAAATTTTGATCCCTATTGAAAACGATCTTTAACCGTGTTTGGTGGTTTTGTCTATTAACTATGTAATTGCTATTGTAATAATATAATAATACCTTATATGTTAAAAAGACCTTTAACTCATTGATTATCCGTCGCGTTCGTACAAGAACAAACGTCTGTAGCCATTTCATAATGATGCTATATTTTAATTACTATATCATCGTCCCTGACGCAGTGGATTAGAACCGCTGCGCAGTCGCCGTCATAACGATTCAGAGGCGACGACAACGACGACGATGATATTGATAATTCGGTATTACGTCCCGTGTAAACCACTGCTGAAATTAATCCATCGTAGTCATGTCTCCTCCCTCAACAAGTGTTCCACTCGTGTGAGTTCACACTCGCTCCATCAATCCGAGAAGGTAAATAATAATCAGCAAACAAAGTAGATCGGTTAAAAACCGCAGTGTTTCATTGACATGATGGATAAAATAATAACAGGTTCTTACTCGCAGACTTGACCCAAATACAATATTGCAACAACAAAGCGTTATTGTGTGTACAACACAATAATGATACGGTGATATCAACGACAGTTGTCGTAAATAAATCATCAATTTTATTTCACTCTATAGCTTTCCGCCATTTGTTAAAAGACGTAATAGTGGCCATTTGTCTTGCGTGTGCAGTACGTATTATATAGTATAGGTACCTTTCAAACCATATCAAAACATCATTCTAACTAGGAGAAAAACTAGGTATTACGCGACGAATGATATTGTGGCAATGAATTTATGCCGTAGGTATATTATGAGGATACAATTATTTATGCTCCTCCGGCATTTCATTGCATTGTCTACATTATGTCAAAAAGACGATTAATTGTTTATGCGCCTATACATATAAAGATCTACAGTTGGAATAAAATTGAAACATTTCAGTATATTTTAATCATAAATAATAATATTATATAACATGATATCGTTCATATTTTGTTGAATAAATATAGGTACCTATTTAACTGATGGATGTATAAAAATTGTACATTCAATAATTATTATAACAATTGTTATATTATTTTAATAATTAATAAATACCTAATCGTAACAAATGTATTGTAAGACAGTACAAAAATTCTAAATTATCCTTACTTAAAAAGAAATATGACATGCACAATTAATCAAAACCACCTATGTATAGTTTATAATTCATACCTATATCCTTAGGTATATACATATTTAATATCAGTTTATTTATAAATACGTGTAACGTGCCTACTATCAGCATAATATTATATTGATAAGCATAACATTTAATTTCTATCACGTCGGAATTACAACTTTTTTAACATAAACAGTCAATTTTTACTACCTACTACTATATAAAATTATATAATATAATAATATATATTATATACTATGTACAATGTACATTGTACCTACTTATTATGCATATGCATTAGGGAGTGATTCTTTAAACGGCCAACAGCCGTATTGTCTTTAAAAGTATTAAAGATTTTTAAAGTATATTTATTACATTCTAGAGTGACAACTTTAATTTAAATTTTAGATTATGAGCGAAATATTTTTCAAAACAATTTTGATAGGTAATATAATTATATAAAAACAAAATTTCAAACCAGAATTTAATAAGTTATACCTAACTTAAAAGTATTTAAAGTTTATATGAGTGGAGTAAAACGGAAAAGAATTATAAACTACTATCTGTGAAATTTTACTCAACATAACTAGAAAATAAACTAATAACTAATTAAGAACTCGTTCGAAATTCCATTTTTCCATATAAAAATTCTCAGAAAAATATTCTACTACACAACATGAAATTAAAATACGTATAGTATTGTCATTCAAATGAATTTAAAAATGATTAGAATGCAAATAGTAACAACAATAATTTTTCTTCGAAAATGTTAATTTGTAATGAATTTGAATCAAGGAAAAAAATATTTCAAAAACGTTTATCCTTTTTGAGTTAATGAATGTACATAAAATAATCACTTGGTATATTTATAATATAAAACACATACAAAAATTTATTTTAAATTGTAGTGTACATCTTGTGACTCCATATACTTTTTATAATAATTATATTAACGTTTAATCAAATATTACATGACATGATGTTTTCTGCAACGACATTATTATATAAACAAGGTTCCAGTACATTTTCTGTGAACTGCGTTGAAGCCATACTGAAAACTTCAGCACCAATTAACAATAAAACATTTTAGATTTTGTGCAGCAGCGGGAAAATGATTTGGCTTACAATTTTATTTTAAATGATTACAAATAATAAAACTGGAATCATAGTGTTCAAAAACAAAGAAAATAAGAATTTAATTCAACATAATCATTAATTCAATTTTTTTTTTATGACATTTGAAAAAAAATACGCTGTCTTTTTACCATTTTAAGACTCTATTATTATAATTCTTCAACATAAAAAAAAAATCAAAATTTGTGTGGGGACAAATACAAATGATGGATAGGATAGGATAGGCTTATATTCAGTTATTTACCTACTTCGCTCGACTCAATGGTGAATAACTATTATTTAATATTATTTATATTAATTTATCAATACAAGGTTTGTGATTATTTTAAGGTCGAGTCTCTAAGTTCGATTTAATAAGATATAAATTAAATATTGATTAAGTTTGTAAAAGAAACCCAAAAGTAACAACTCGTGACGTTAAAAATTAAAAATTAATTTTATTGATCGTATAAATGTTCCAGCAGTAAAATATGACACTAAAAATATGATCAGGTATCATTGTAATTCATAATAAGTAATATATATTGAACATAATATTATATCATGGTAATACAATATAATCTACCAACGTTCGCATGAAATGCAACTATGAAAACAGTTCAAATATAAAGAAACCAATAAATAACTATATCTTGATATTTGTAGAGATTCAACTATGTCAATCATATTACATAGCCATATAGTTATAGGTATTTTATATGGCTAAACCCACTTCAACCCCGGCGGAAAAATATGTTTTTTTTAAATATAACTATAAGAAACAGAATCATTATTTAAAGGACGCTGACATTTAAACTTGACAAAAAAAGTTGAAATTTATTGAAATAAAAAAAAAACAAAATACACATAACTTTGCCGGGTATGACAAATCTGTAAAATGCACTACAACTTACAACAATGATAATATATTACATATTTTTAAGAGAGGAAATAATTTCGAAGACTAATTTACTGAAGACTATTATGACAATACCGAATATTTATACTCATTGCTATGTACAGTTATGTATTTACATTTTGCATGGATTGCTGCTAAATTTTATAAAACAGATAGGTACTTACTAGCTGTATCAGCTGACTTCACCAGATTAAAATTAAAATTAATTAATCATTCTACCGTTTTCCTTTTTACTTCAGTTAAAATATATAATACAAACACAGCTACAATGGTTAATTTTAAGCAGGGCTATTGCCTTAAAAAAAAAAAAAAAAATTAATTTTATGTTATTTATAATTAAAGCGTTATTCAACTTTTGCGTTTATCGTTATTCAGAACTAAATCGTATTAGGTATCCAAGTTGTGCGTTTATCGTTATTCAGAATTAAAACATTGTACAAGTTTTGAGTTTATCGTTATTTAGAATAGTGTACCTATTAAATGTATTAATAATAAAAAAATCGGTTAAAAAAATAACTTTTGGTGGTTTTTCAAAAGGTGTTAAAAATTTTTTGAGAAAATCGAAAAATAACGTCTTTAAAGTACCATCTTGATCCAATTTGCTAAAAGATAAGATAACGTATGTTGAAATCGA
This sequence comes from Macrosiphum rosae, assembly GCA_016617965.1. Taxonomy (NCBI): domain Eukaryota; kingdom Metazoa; phylum Arthropoda; class Insecta; order Hemiptera; family Aphididae; genus Macrosiphum; species Macrosiphum rosae. The sequence goes on from WHPZ01585702.1 coordinate 26,813, forward strand.
AGTACGCCTTCTAATAGACATTTTGTTAAAGAAGAAAAAAAACATCATTGTAAAACCACTAGCTTCCTTGCTCTGCTCAGAATCTAAAAGAAAATACATTTAAATATACACCAAACTGCAATATATTTAACTACCTATCAGTCATCGGCAGACTGATAATAATATTAATCAGAGTATTAGAAACCAATCAATTTATTCAACCGTTATTCATAACGCTATCCTACTAATATTATAAAAGCGAAAGTTTGTAAGTATGTTTGTTACTCTTTCACGTAAAAACAACTCAATGGATTTTAATGAAACTTTACAATAATATAGTTTATACAACAGAACAACACATAGGCTACAAATCATCCCCCTATGTCCAACCAGGGTATGTGCTCAAACGGAGATTTAAAGATTTAAGGTAGAAATGTTTGTTTATAAATGGTCACCATGGGTTTTAAAGCTATTATAATAATAATTATTGGTTGCCGTGAAATCAATGCATTTAATTTTTGTTTTTATATTGTATGTATCGCTATTACGTAAATATTGAGAGTATTGTACTCACATATAAGTTACACGTATATAAAACAATGCCACGTCTTTGTCGATGAGAAGGAAATATTGGTCGACACACTCGGCATTCACAATTAGTCCAGCCGTTTAGGAGGAGTTCAGTGACATACTTGGTATAACTTTGATACTTTAGAGTTAAATTATAAAGTTACGTACAAACAGCACCTATCTACATCAGGTAGATTTCCTACCTGATAATATACTGCTGCGAATCAGAATGTTTATCCCAGGCAACAGAAGATTTAAGATAAATGTTGAGCACCATACACCGAATATTAAATAAAGAATTGAACTAAGTTTGAGTCATATAGAGTTGGTAAATTTAACGGGAAATGAAGTGCACGGGATCAGCTAGTAGTTTATAATTATAACACTAAACATAAAAAATTGCAAATAACGTTATTCGAAATAACGATTGTGCTTTTTTTTTTAATCTTGTAGTCTATATAAGTATAAATCTTATAAGTTGAACAATTTTGAAAGTTGTCAAATCTATGTTAACAGTAATTTATATTTTTGAAATACTTTGTCCCTGTTTGATTTATAAATATTGAATTTAATAGAAGATTAGTTAATTTCTATAATTCAAATTTCAATAAGATACAAAACTGCAAATGAGTGGTTTAGTGTACCAACGTACCTACTAAATACTGATATAACATCAACATTATTATGCCATTTCAAGTTGAATTATTGTTCTTAATATTTTTTTTTATAAAATCTGTTATTTCATCATTCATTCATACCATAATATTTAAGCAATATTTGACACCTAGACTAATACTAACTTGCCAGTTATAGCTACTTACTAAAAACCCTAGGGTGATAAATAACTTATCCTGGACAACAAAAGCTGGAGACTGATTCAACGGATGCATAAAATCCGTACAATATCGTTCAGAATGGTAGCCGTCTTTATATGGGGTACATTAAATTTCAAATTGATTATTACTAAGGTTCAAAAACTACAATATAATATGTTTAAATTCTGAAAAAAATTTAAATATGCACTTATAAAAAAAATACTCACTATATAGACGTATAAAATACGATCGAGTTCGGCGATAAGCATCAGACAAAATCCAACATTTTTGCAAAAAATAAAACTAAGAACGAATCAATACAATTTCGTATTAAGAAATTTGCAAATAAACACAATAATATGATCTAAACATTTTAGAAAGATTAAAATATACAATAATCTTGAAAATCTCCAAAATATAAATAGCATATTATTAAATATTAATGGAAATTTGATCCACAGTATAAGTGGAACGGATTTCTATTTTTTACCTCACTGTTATATTTTGGTGTTACACAAAAAATATGTAAAATACTAAAATACTACTACATCTTAACCCTACTAATTATTTGGTATTTACAATGAACTACTTATTCGTATAAGTAATAGGTAATATTATTTTCAGGCAGATTCTTATGATAGTGAATAATATTATAATAATTTACCTATATAGTTTTTTCTGTATGACAAAATAGAGCCTTGGCCATTGTTAGTTATGCCAATTTTCTATCAATAATAATAGCAATATAATCTGTAATCAATTTCAACCGTATAATAAATTATATAATCAAAACAATATTCGATATTCGTGAGCCAAAACGAAACGCATCTGTGAGCTATCCTATGTAGCAACCTATAGGGGTAAAAAAAGAAACTAACACGTCTACATAGTCTCAATAAGGAATCTATTGGCATAAATGTATACATTTCTAGTAGGTACCTATAGACTATAGTGGCTGAGATTGTAGCCGTTAGTAAAAAACTAAGTTTATATTTATATAACATTATAATATAGATGGACTATTAGCCGTTTAAAAACGGAAAAGTAAAGTAGCTGTCCCGACTTTCGACGGCCGAAATATAATATCAAAACTAATAATACGATGACGTCTCGACGATATGATAATATTATGTATTATAATAATATCGTCTGTGTCGACTGTCAAATATCTTGTTTTTGTTGTAGGTAATATTATATATATATTCGTTTACGTGAATACGCCGCAGCACAATATAATACACGGGTATATTATAATGTATAGGTACCCAGTGATAGGTATATAAATATAATACATAATATATACATTTTATTGGTATATAATATGTACATTATAATATTATGTATTATTATACGTAATGAGAAGACTTTTAACAAACCTGTCCTTAATTTATTGATACGGACCGCGAGAGTCGGGTGAATTTTCAAAACGATACTACGACGGTATGTTACAAAATCGCTATTGTAATATTATATAACATCGTCTGGTGCGTGTGGAAAATTTGATTACAGGACGCAGACGCTCGATGGCAGCGACAGCGAACACGTCTCACAGTCGAATCCGCAAATAAAAAATAATATAAAAACTTCATTAAGGCCGATACCGACTCGACGCACAGCGATTATCATAATAATAATAATAATATGTATACATACGTTTGTTATGAAATATTTTTACCTACCGATAGACTTAGTATAATAGTTTACGATATTATTAGCGGGAGGACGTATCTATTATGTAATAATGTATGTTATGTCACGTCGTCATAGTCGTCAGAGAATGATAGGTAAAATTATTGAGTATATTGTATATTGTACAATAAAATATAAAATATGTACAAAATATCCTCAGTGATAATATAAAACACTAAATGGTTACTATACAATATTAATGTACGTAGATAAACGTATATACGTGAATATAGTTTTTTACAAAAAAAAGGGACCCAAACACATCTATGAATGCATTGAGGAAGTCCGTGAGGCAAAATTGTGTCATGATGAATCGTGTGTTTTTTTTTTGAAAATATTAGATACTGAGCGAATCGATGAACGTACTGGTATTACAATATTATACCTATTAATAATATTATACTGATGCAATTTTTTTGAGTGTATTTGGGCACGTTTTTTAGAAGAAAATATTCTAAAATGTTTCACACTGAGAATGGTTTCTGGTAGAAAATTGAATTTATATATTCTGCAAAGTAATCAGGAAAAACTAAATAAAAATAATTACGGAAAAACGGAAATATTTACGCAACACTGGGTTTATTCGACAAAATCGATTTTGTTATTAGGTATAATGTATATTATTGTAATTCGAAAAAAATATCCGTAGAGAATTGGAATTTAACCAAATATTTATATTAGTATTTCCAGACTTTATTTTAACAATATTGAGGCTGTTTTTAAGCTATTTATAGCTATTCCTATAAGCATTTATTATTATTTTTTTCTTCAAAAAATTGGCAATTTTGTGAATATTTTAAAGAGCTTGAATAATGAATATTTGACTAATAATATTGTATATTTTCTTCTCATAATTACGAAATATTGTACTACATGATGGCATAAAAATGTTGACTTATTATTTTTATAAAATTTCCGTAAAAAATATTGTTTGAAAATATATTATTAAAATGTTTTATAAATGTTTTGTATAAAATATTTTTAAAAAAATTAACTTCTTGGTTAAAGAATATAAATAAAATATTTCATTATTATCATGCAACTTTTTTAAAATCTTTTGACAAACATTATTTTCCTGAAAATATTTTTACCATAGTTAGGAAATATTTGTGTGGGGTTACATAATAAATAAATTATTATATTTGAAATCAATAATATAATTTATGCTATGATTTCGGAAAAAATCATTTAACCATATTACAAAATATTAACTTGTAACTTAAACATATTTTGTTGAAATCCAACGTCTTTTTAAATATTAAAATGAAAATATAAATATTATATTCGTGGTGCAACAGTCAACATTTAATTTTCATAAAAATGCGGGGGTCTTGGGACAAATGACATGGGCATCTTTGTCCTAGACATATTATAACTAATATAAAAATAAATTACCTGATATAATATAATATTATTATTATAGTAATATATATTAAATTGATAATAGATTCATATATTATAATATATCCAATGAAATTTGTAATTGTAAATTGCGGTCACACAGTAAAGAAGTAATAAAAAGAGTACATGCTTATAGTAAATTGCATCCATATTATCTAAATAACCTCGAATTCATCGATATCTATTTTAAAGATGTCGCATTACTATGATGATAAAATAATATTGCATATATTATTATTCACTCTGTATTACATAATTTACCTTATAATATAAAATACTAATATAATAATATATCAAAACGTATTATTTAATTTAAAAAAGTTTTAATATTTTTTTTATTTTAACCAAACCAAAAAATAATTTTCGGATCACAGTGGTAGTTGCCTTTTAGTGGTGTCATATATGTTAAAATGTGGCTATCATAAAAATAACATTACCTAAAATTGCCTCAATGTATTGAGCATTTGAGCTCAATTTACTACATAAAAATTAAAAAGTACATGAAATTAATTGGGCACAACTTACGTTTGTTCAATGAAATAGAGTCTGACACAGTGACACACCGTTTCGGCACATAAACCTTTTTTTATACACAATGATTTATCATTAAAATCAAATTTAAAACAGCCATAGACCATAATCCATTACATATATATACTCAATGACAGTATAGAAATTAGAAGTCTACTATACAGCAGAGTGAGTACCCCGGCTTTTAAACTTTGCATATAGGTAACTCACGTGTCACAAATCTTAAGGGTTTCTAAATTTATCAAAGATTTAGCCAAAACAAAAATCCTCACACCATCTATATCAAATCAGTACATTAAAATAGATATGCGATCTTTGAAGTACAATTGTTTTTCAAAAAATACCTAGATTTTTTTTAGGGATCATTACCTCGATCACTCAGGGATGGGTTTTTTCTCGCACCTAGAGATGGGGGCGAATGAGATTCGAAAATGAAGCTAGTTTGTAGATGTTGGACTATGGTTTATATATGATATAATCAAGTCTCAGATTTAATTAAAAGATATTTGGTTATAGTTTTATGATGGATAAAGGCTTTATAGTCAACAGTAATGACGTCACAATTTGGTGGTCTCAGCTGATGGGCTGACGTACAGGTCAACCCTCTACAGTAAGCCAGACTCAGTTGGTGGCCACGGGTGCCATCCCGCAGACTTCACTGCTTTATCAAAAATGCATTTTTTCTGTATTTTTAACCTGAGTATGATTGAATGCCTAAGGTAGAATTTTACACACTAGGAAGGGTTTTCACATTTCTTAAAATATTTTCCATCACAATAAAAAAGTACAAGTTAGGTACTAGGTAGTATCTATATATTGATTCATACAAACAGATATGCCTAATTAAAGTCCTAAAATAACATTTGATAACTATTTTTTATAAAACTGGTCGTAGTTCAACTTCCTTAATAATCAATTATTCAACACGGTAAGAAGACAAATTAACAATTTTGATAATATATTTTATGATTTCTAAGCAATTCCTAAGGAGCTGATATATCCATAGGCGCAAATAGCGGGGGGCTGGGGGGCTAAGCCCCCCCAAAAAACTAATTATGTCATATATACTCTAAATTACGGTATATGAAACAAATTTTGTATTTATTTTTGCTCATACACATCGAAAAATAATGCGAATATTGAAATATTTTATTTCAATAAAAATTAATAAAATATTCATACCGTGGTTAGTGGTTACTCAAGTTACTGGTTAATGTTTGGAGATACCTACGGTAAGTGATAAGGTTCTGTGATAGAACAGACTTACAATATAGAAGCGAATCTCAATCAGCACCAACATGATGTTAGACCCAAGGTACACTTACCCGTATTATGAAAACGTTTACTGATTACCGGAACGTAGGCAAGTAGGCAACAAACTGTTACTTTTTACTAGTAAAAATATATAAAAAAAAATACTTAGACTATCTGTATGACATGTTTTATAATTTTTAGAAGAATTAAAGAGAAGTAGAAAAGAGCCTAGATATCTCCAAGATTTTGATGTGACTACAGTAACAGGATCCGATGATGATCTTATTAGAACAAAGGATGTAAAGTCATATTGGAAAATAAATGCTTTTTCCCCCATTCTGGATGTAATTATTATTAATATGAAAAAAAGATTTTCAGATGAAAGTTTTCAGATTGCTACATCTATTGAAAATTTAATGAAAATGGATTTTGAAGGAAGCTAATTTTTAATTGACCATTATAAGGTAATTAATTCAATATATTTTAAATGTAGTATTTATAATAATTGACTATTATTTTATTTAGGATGTTTTAAAAGTAAATACTGAAGATTTAAAGTGTTAAATGACTGTATTTAAAAATATTTTAAATGGAAATACAGAATATGAATATTTTAAGGAACATCTTACACAACAAGTTTTTCCAAATTTATTTAAACTCGTTCAAGTAGCAATCACATTACCGGTCAGTTCATCCACTTGTGAGAGATCATTTTCAGCAATGCGAAGGATCAATACATATTTAAGGTCTACTTAATATAGAAAAAGATATTGTTGTAGACGTTGAAGATATTTTAAACGAATTTTCTAAAACAGAAAGAAGAATAAAACTAATGTAATTTATTTTTTAATAATTTGTTGTGATTAAAACATACATATTTAACTATTGTAAATTGTTGATTTTAATTGGTACTAAATATTCTGAACGTAGTAAGGAAAATGTTTTTGTAATATAAGTGTCAATAAAGTGTTCAATCTAAACCTGAGTTTCAGCCCCTCCAAATCTCAAACACTATTTGCGCCTATGGATATATTTCTTATTCGACCATAACATATGAAAAAGGGAGGTAGGTAGGGTATATACTATATTCTCTTATTTCATAATATATTTTTACCAGACTGATAATATTTTCAGGGCTTATCGATAATACGTCTTTCAGTCACTCGCAATATTGCTACACTCACATTACAATTATTATCATCATCTAAGAAAATAAAACTTTTTTTTATTATTAAATTTAAACAACTTTTTACGTTAGAAAATAGAAATAATTAACATTTGCGTAACTACTTAGGTACTAGTATGTTAAATTTAAGCAACAGTTGTAAGTGAATCGTTCAAATACAATTGAAATGTTTACAACGGGATTAATGACGATACACTGTGACTGTATTATTATTATAGTACAAATGTACACACTTGTAATGCTTATAGTACGACTTATAGTAGACGTAATGTAACAAGAATAATTAAGAAAATAGGTATTTAATTGAAAACCACTAGCATAACTGAATTCACAGATTTTAACGCCATTAAAAATATTATACTAAAAATAATTATATTGTTATTACTTATTGTACCTCTCTGTCAACTACAAAAAAATATGAAATTATCGACCTCGCGTTGACACGTTCTAGTAAACAGCACTTAATAATAATTACTTTTACTTGGCATATAAAAAAATAAAATAAAAATCATACCATCAATGTTAATAAATTTCATAAACTATGAGGAATAATATTAATGTATTATACATTTGGTTAAAAAAAAACAACATAAAATGTGTTTGCAGTCTGAACGGAAATAACTTTTGGTAAGGTATTTTGTGTATTTTGGTAAATAAATTAAGGAGAATGATTGTAGATGTAGTAGATTCCATACAAACTTAAGTACCTACTACCTACCTACAACTGATTGTTTTAGTATTATTTGACAATATTATTGTTAGATAATAATATGATTATTTGTTAATTAACATTAATTGACACTTTCGTTTTACTCGGAATCGGCTAATAATAATTAACGGTGTGCACAAATTAAATCAATTACAGTCAAAACAAGTTTCCTGTAGTACAATTTCGTTAGTATTTTAATTTTTAACATTTACCATATTCTTATAAGATAATATTATCATTATGGTAATTAATAGCTAGGTGACACTAAAATCATATTGTTGTGTCATTTTTGCTAGGTATTCATTTTGTCACTGATTATATGAACTTATCAGCACCCATTTAATTGAATGACAGCTCATCGAGGGGGTGAATAATTATTTCTATGCACTCGTGTAACCAAAGATTTTGCAAGGCAAACATTGACAAAATATATTCTAAATGAGAGGCATACAATACGGAATACTTAGAAGTTCTCCAGTTAAGGACATTTGATATTGACTTATAATTGTGTTCTTATACAACCCTATACTATTATGCAATAGTTAAAATTAATTAGTTATATAATTCTATAACATAATATGAGTTGGTAACAAAATCATCAATGGAATATCATACTCATAATTGGATTTATATCCACTTTTCGTTGACTTTTTACTTTTCGGCAAGTAGATTAAAATGTATTTCGAAACCTTATCCCGTTAAATGGCGTTGCAGGTAGGTACCCACACGAAAATGTTTATTGATTTTTTTTTTTTTATATATTTTCTATGGAATATGTTCGGCCAATATCAATGCACTATATGCTGATTGTTGTAGTTGCTTTTTTTTATAATCTTTAATCCGGGTCCTAAAATATTGTATTGACAGTTTTAAAGTACGTCTGCTAGAATTAAAAATATCCAAACAATTATATTAATCTACAAAAAATGAATTGAACAGTACTGATATACCTTATAATTGTGTTAGGTATTTGCTTACATAAAATGTTTTATGGACGCTATTATTTTATAAACCAATAAGTCATTTGATTTATGTTTTTTTAGACAATGTAATATAGGTACTTAGGTAGATGTTAAAATGGTCTTACATCATTGATGATAGAAATATTGTCAGTTGAAAATTAAATAAAAAAATTAAAACCAAGTACTCCGAGTACTAACGAAAATTAAAATATTATAGTGCAAGTTAGAACAATCAATTTGGACACAACATCACGTATTGAGTAATATATGTATTGATCTCTGAAGACCCCGTGATGTTTACTAGCTTTTATTTTAAATTTGAAAACGTTGACATTGCGTTCGAAAATAAATTCAAGCCGTGACCCAATATATATTATGTTAAAAATTAAATTAAAACTTATGGTGACCAGTAACCCTCTAATTAATTATTTTATAATATTATATATATATATCCATTTGTATCAACTATACATTTTATTTTATTTAAAAAAAATTTTTAGTCCGAAGTTTATTATATTTATAATATATTTTGTATGTTATTATGTGTTTGAGAGACGACCAATAGTCAATTTTTAGAGACACGTTTATCATAATGGTTTTGTAAAGTTTTAATTTTAATTTGGTATTTTGTACCTAATTGTTCAGTTTACTTTTATTGTTAATTTATTGTGTTAGGTAAGTAGATAAAAATACTTACGTCTTACGCTGATCATAATTAAACACAAGACTTTTAGTATAGATAATCACACGGAATAAAATTGTTTACTTTTTTTTATAATTCCATCGTCAAAAATAATTAAACAACATGCAAAACAGTCTATGAGCGCAAGGTTATTTTATTTCATGTAACAGGTTCGAACAACATTTCATTTACACACATATAATATTGAAATAATCATTTGAATAAAATATTTATTAATGCTTCTGGAAAATCAATATAGTGATGAAACATTGTAAAATAACTGATCATCTGATTCATATTATGGGATCTATTATTATTTATTCAATTTAGCTATGTGATTTAATAAAACCAGTTTTTACATTAACCGATTTAAAAAAAGGTTTTATCAACTATTATTTGTTTTCATTTTCCAATACAAATACTAATTAATATAATAATAACATAATATATATATATATATATTATTTATATTATATTTATAAATCTATAGTCAAATAAAACTTGGCAAGCTATAAAAATTATTATTATTTGTTTTTAAATATTGATGACGTTATAGAATATATTTTACGAAACAATAATTCTATGACGTTACTACATACCAAGCTTAAAGTTTCTTCTGTATAATGTTGAAGTAATAAATCACTCACCGACTTGTTGATATTATATGTTTTTGGATACTACCTATGTATCAGTACCTATTATAATTTTGAATAATATTCATATAATATTTATATATTAGAGAAAATTGATTTAAAAAAATATTAAAGGAGATAAAAATATAGCTATAATTATAAATAGCTACCTAACTTTAACAGATAAATTAAATATTCACATAACTTCATTATTTGTAATATCAATTTACTAGCCAAATTATCTAAACGTCGGCAACCTACCTGTCAATAAATCAATACATACAAATTAGTCGTATAATTTATACGTAACACTTTACATAATATGTTAGGTACCTACTTAAAGTACGACTATAATAAGATACCTAAGTATTTTTTTTTTTTTAATGTAAAAGCAATTTGTTTTCAAGATTTTTTTTCGTTTTTAATTGATTCAAATTAAATTAATTTCCTGTAATAATGAAAACTAATAACATGAATGCCATTTTTATTCTCAAAGCTAATTTTTTTAATTGTATTATTATTTTGATCTAGAAAACATCAAAAACTCTTAGGCCATTAGTTTAAAATTTGTTGGTAATTACAAAATTGTACTCTACTATTTAAAATGTACCTATTGAAATAATATAGATACATTTTATTATATCGAATTAAACTGCGTGGAATAGTTGTTTCGCAATCACAGTGATATAATTTTTTTTTGCTTTAGTAGTGAATATAGATAAATATATCGTATTTCAATTGTAACAATATTACCATTATTTATTTCCTAGGTACACATTATAGACCACTGACCAATACAGTATTATGATTGTAGGTATAATAAGTATTAATAACTTATTGAATAATATATTTATGTGTGCAGCATTGCTTTTAAAAACATTGAATTCGAACTAAAAGTACAATATATAGGTTTAGTGCCTATAATGTAAAATTTACGAGACAAATATTTAAGAACTAGTTTTATAATGTATATTACGTATTATATAACGGGTAGGTAAAAGTGAAATATTAAAATCAATATAGTAAACTAGTTTCTGAACACTGGTTAATTTAAATAAACCTCGGTCCTGTGAAAAACTTTTAGCGTCAACCTATACCTAATACACCTATACCTATACCTACCTACCTATACCTACCTACCTAATTAAAATAATTTTTTATAGACTAGTTTTTCCAAAATTTAAGAAGGAAATAATTAGTAGATAATACTATTACTTTATAAGTTGGCGTTTTATCAATTCCAATAAGGAATTAAATATTTATAAATGTATTATTACGTTACCTATTTGAGGTAAGAAATACCTTGTTTTTCCAACAAAGATTAAATATATAAAAAGTAAAATTCAGCAGTCCCGTTGGACTTTTGATACTCCAAAATATACTTACTTACGATTTGAGAGTCGGGGACGTTTAATTAGACACATTTCATAGATATTATGATAATATACACACAATATCACACAATATTTTTTATTACTATCTCAACTAATTGCTCGTTTACGGTCAAACCTAGTTATAATAAGGTCCTTGAATCATTCATTTATATTGTTGTATATACCTTTCAAAACCGTTAACTATTTTACATGTACTAACGCACGTAGCCCAAAGAGAACATGTATATTGGTAAGTACCTAATATACTGATAGACAGTACAATAAATCCACAACGAGTATTGAGTTATCTAAACGACATTATTATATTATTTATTTACCACGAACAACATTATATTATTATTATATTATTGTGAGCTTATTATTATTTTACATTTTTACCATCTGTATACTTTAATTAGTTTTATCAAATGCACTGACTTTTTTGACCACCGTATTATTTACGATTCAGTAAGATAAGATAATTATAATCTAAATAAATATTTTAACTTAAATATCGATTTCACTAATTCGTTATGATAATATAATATATATAATCGATTTCTTAACTAATCAGTTAACGTTAACGTCATAATCTCAAATATTCTATGAAATATATCACATCATCACCATCGTCATCATCAAATACGCATATTATGTCATATGAATATTATAATAATTTGAACGAACTTTGTAAAACTATATTATTATCGTCGGAACAATTCAACATTGATTTGAACATTTATTGAAAATAAATTTGTCCGAGATATATTATTATTTAATATAGCGATTATTCGGTTGGCCGTTAAGTCCGATTACGCAAAATCAAAACGTCAAGGTTTTAATCCCTTTATTATACACCGGAATTTCAATAAAACAAAATCGTTATTTGCATCTGAGACGTTCTACCGAGCTGAGAGAAAACAAACAAATCCGCCGATAATGTTTACTCTGCAAAAACCCAAAAGCACTTTGGCAGTGCACTTCTATTTTGAAAAATATCACTATATAGGTAAGGTACTTATTAAACAATTAAATTTGCATCGCATTAATTTGATAATAGGCATGACTCATTTATGCTTTATAATATATTATTATTATATTATGCCTATATTAACCTAACACTTTTCTCTTTCGTTAAATTTCGATTAGTCCGATCGCGAGCATTCCGCGCACAATAATACTATAATATACATTATGATATAAAATACAAAATTGGCACTCATATTATTATCGTTATTATTTTAATTTTATTCTTTTTATTACATATTATATTATTACAATATACTATGCCTGTCATTACATAATTTTAATAACGTACCGTCGATCCTTCGCCAAAAGTCAAAGTCGAAAACCACACGACTACGACGGGAGGGGGGGGTGGGAGGGAGTTAAGGGGAAAGGGAGAAAAGTGCGAAGTTGACAACCGATACGCGGCGGCACCTCTTCATACTTCCCCTCCGCCGCCGTCAAGCATATTATAAATTCGTCCGGCGCGCACTCTTTCGCACACGCGCGAATCGCTCCTCCGAAGACCCGACCGGACCACGAGAGCCGCGTTGATACTCTCCCGGAATCGCATTCAGTGTCGTGCGCTGACCGTCACCAGACGTCCGGCTCACTTTCGCATTCACCGCCGTCACGATAGTCAACCTGTCGATCGCATTTTATTTTTCCTCCCCCGTCACAATACAGAGGCACTCAATTTTAATACCTACCTAATATACCTTAATATTATCGTCTCTAAATTATTCCAATCTTCTCCCCGACGGTCAGTTATCGTCACCGGTAGGCGTTGACAAGACAATAAAATATTATACTATCCCCGTCCGAAAGTGATATCCATCACAGACATGACCACTACAGTTTCCAACGGCAACGGCACCGACGTGGTGAGTCTGCTAAAAAAGACCAAACCTCCGGCACTGAAGAAACTCGCGTCGTGGAAAGACGAAAACGAATTTGACGGCACGGGCAACCCGAAAACGCCCAGAACTTCCACCACGCCGGGTAAGACACCGGGTACGGTTACGACGATTGATAAACTTTAATAATAGTTAGAAATTATTAATATTGATGCGTTAAGATATTGTATAATATTATATTTTACGATGACGAATACGTGTGTAGATGTAAAATGCGCATTGTACATACTACACATGCATACCTATATATATATACAGACTTTTACCATGTGTTTAATTGAGCGTGCGGTAGAGCCCCATTTTTCACCACAACCCATAGTTAATAGTCTGTGTGTGTGTGTATGTATGTGTGTGTGAGTGTGTGTGGATGTTGTGGAATAAAAAAATTGATGTCACAAATACGGTTGCGGTCCACAGGTCACGAGAACTGCACGTTTCACCACGACTTAGAGCTGGACCACAAGCCACCCACCAGGGAAGCCCTGTTGCCGGACATGACTGACTCATACAAGATGCTTTTGAGTGCGTTGGGTGAAAACCCCGAACGCCAAGGGTTGCTGAAGACCCCGGAAAGGGCGGCCAAGGCAATGCTGTTTTTCACAAAGGGCTACGATCAGACGCTGAAGGGTAATTTTATATGGTATTCGAATATGATCATATACGACGTTCGTTATATAAAATATAATAAATTACAATATATAGGTACAGGGCGATTTTCCAAGCATGCTTATCACTCTTTTATGTTTTAATAATGAATTTATTCTAATTTCAGTTTCTTACATTTTCTAATGAGATTTAAGACAATGTGTACGGGTAGGCACTAACATTTTGTTTATGCACGTTAAGGAGCGTCCTATTGTGATTTATTCGACACAATTATTTTTATTATATTAGAAGAACCCTTATTACTACAAAAATTATATGATTTTTTTGAAAACTTTGAAGCATCTAAAATAAAATTTTAGCTATTTGTTTCTAAATTGTCAGTTTTTATGTAATTAATGCAACATTTTACTGTAAATCGTAGTAGGTTTAAAAATATGAGGGATACGAGTATAATAATTAATATAAATTCCATTAAAGCTTTTACAAATGTTCAACAGTATAATAAATATTAAATAACACACTAAGTATGACAAATATTGTACACAAAAATAGTTTAGTTATGAAACTCCTTCACATTGCATCAACGTTTTAAAAACAAAATAAATTCCTAACAATTTACAGTAAAACTGGTGGTTTTCAATTTTAAAAATATAAGTTTTTATAACTATAGGACACAGTAATGTGTACTGTAATACTGGTATACAAAAAAATCCAACTATTTGAAAATGTGGATTTTAAGTGTACTAAAAGATTTCAGAAATCAGAATTTGAATAAATACATTATTAATAGGAAAATGGGTGTGAGCACCGTGGATGTTTGGTGAATCGTTTACATGGACCCACAGTGTAGTTGTATAGCTCACAATTTTTCCAAACACTTGTAGTGCATTACAATGCACATATATAATAAATACTATATACACTGTGTACAGTGTATAGCTTACTTCAAAAATATATAATATCCATTATCATATCAGTTTCCTCGCGAGGTCCTGACGTCGTTGTAAGTAGATTGAAAAAAAAAACCTATTCACAACTCTCTACGTGTATGCATAGCACAAATAATAAGGTGTGGCTAAGGGGCATAATTGCAAACTTAGCCTTGCGACGTTGAAAATGACGTTTGTGTGTGTGTGTGTGTGTGTGTTTGCCTATATTATTATTGTTTAATTGACAGGAATACATTTGATAACATAATTAGACAAAATAGTTATTAATTTATTACGGGCATAATGCGCAAGTGGTGTTGAGAATTTTATTAGTTTCAGGAAGTTGATATTGATATGTTTTGTGGTATGTGGATGTAGGGGAAGGGATTATTTTTATTACCAGGTACTATCAATAGATTATTTTGTTTTCAATATATATGAAGTTTAAAATTCACATAATAAGCATAATATTGGCTATTGCAATAGGTAGTTGGTTAAATAAAAATCTTTCATTTACCGACAATATAAAATAGTATATATTTTATTAATAATTAATAACCTGTTTGAAAATCTGGACCAGTTTTTAATATTTGTCATATCTAATCGTTATTATCACTATAAAACATAGAAGTTAGAGCATATTATGACAAATATACATTTTGAAATGTGATATTTAAATAATAACGATGCAATGAAAAAATCACTTTGGTTGATGTATTTTTTTTTAATTTCGGTGTCACATAATATTCCTATGTCGTGCATGAAAACATGAAATCAATTAATAGCATAAACCTAAATAAATTACGAAACAATTCCATGAATTATAGATTATAGTAAAGACACGAATCAAAGTAAACGAACTAAATGTTTATCACATACTATAAAATTACGAGACCAGTTTCACAATAAAAAAGTAATTTTAAGAAGCTTATAGTAAAAAATAAAAATATATATACATATTATAGTGGTTTGCCATGGGTATTAGCTTTTTCGTTGACAAACGACTTTCTTGTCTATCTGCAGCTACAACAGCGGTGGACACACACAACTCTGCTTAGCCAATACTCTTTCTATGCCATAATCTTGGGTATAGGCATATCATGGTTATGTGGAAAGTGGCGGCGTAATACCTATACACGAAAATTAAAAAAAATCTACGGCCGTCGCGTACATAGTTTAAAACATTTCCAGGGAAAAACCAACCTTGATATTATTATTATTATTATTAGGTAGGTACAAACGTTATTGGCGCCGAGCAATCCTTTTATTGCCGGTACTTCATCTGATTAAAACGGCAAAGTGTCGGAGATTTCGAAAGCGTTTCGCCGTAATTGAACGCGCCAGTTTCTTGAGAGATAAGTTCTCGGCTATCATTTCGACACAATATATAAGCGTATGTGGAAAAAGGTTTCGGTATTGAATAATGCATGAACATAACGCTGCAGGCCCATTCTCGACCACCCCCGCCGCCGCCCTCGACTCTTCAAAATGTGATTTTTAAGTGCGTTACTGTGTAATTCGTTAAGCCAGGGAAAAAAGTGTACCTAGGGCCAAGCTCAGACATCACATTATGACACATTAATACCACTCATATCGCCGACGTCGACGTGACGTGACTACGTAAATCACTTTGAACAATAATTATTATTGTTGGGCTCGTGTCTCCTGTAGGTTAAACACAACAATAATAAGCGGCAACGTGAAAATTGTTTGATTTTGGTCATTTTGCGCACAATATATAATAATATTTTCGTTGAAAAACATTGTAATGTACCTACTAACTGCATGCAATACAATCGGGTTGTAATCGTTAAATTTTCATTTTTCACAACTAATATTAGGTATACAGTTATTCGATTATTATAATAATTTAATATGTATATAGAATTAATTTTTATTACAGACAATTTGATGCAATTCCATAGTTATTTTATATTATACTGCTGCTTATTATTTTAAGAATAATTAAGTGCATATACAAATCAATAAATACTATTAATTAAGAACATGGCGGAGTGAAACATTACTGTATTCATCAAACTAACCAAATTTGATTTGTACTCGAAATTTATTTATTAAAGGTAAATTTGTTTCTCCTAAATTAATATTTATTACTATTTATCATTTCATAAGACAATTTTAGTCGAGAAATTGTTTTCAATTTAAATCGAGTTAAATCAAGGGTTAATATATAATATATTATTTAACATAGAAATTAATAGAAATGAATCGTAAGATATTTAATATAATTTTCCGATTCACCCTCAACTCCAACGCCGGTTCGTTTAACTCAAAACGGTGTAAATAAATGCATACAATTAGGTAGTTCTATATAAATTATAATATTATTTCCGGAAACCGTGTAAATTGTAATTTTAAATTCAACGTTTTATAACTCGAAACAGTTTTTAATATAATTGATATGATTTACAACGAGTAGAAACATCGCAGGTTCTTATTGTGCTGACCTCAATAGTAAGCAAATATTCTAGACATTTGATCGATGTAGCAACTTTTTTAATTCAATGAAAACTCACTTGAACAGAAATGACGAATTGAACGATTTTGGTCAAATAAAAATAAATCACCTGTACTTAAATATTATGTTTCAATTTTCAGGGTAATCAATGTAAACAGTTTTGGGTATAAAATAATAAGTAAATAAGCAAAATATAATTCTTCGATAGAATGCAAATAATGTGTGTGTGTGTGTGTGTGTGTGTGTGTGTCTGCTCTCGCCTTGACCAGCTCGAACATTGCTGTTGGTATATAATTATTTTTATACGATTTGACAGCGACGATATAAAAAATATATGATTGGCGGACATCGGTTCATCAATATTATTATAGTAGTGTTGGGGTTAACGCGGGGATAAAGACGATGCTTTAAATTTAAATTGCCCGTCAATATTGAATTATTACGAGTAAAGATTTTCAATACATATTACATATACTGTTAAAATAAGTTTATGTCGTTTGTGACGTTTTTCGAGAGTGCTGGCGGGGTAAGGACTAATATAATTATAACGCTATAAATTACATCAAGTTCGAGAATATTAAATTCTATCATTACTTCACGGGTTAGTTGCTACTACTGCTGCTGCTGCTGCTGATATATTCATTAGCTTTCAGTAATTTGATTTTGACGCACAATCACAGCAGTGAACAGTTCACGGGAATACTGTTCGTTTTTAAATACCCATTTATAAATGCATTTTAAACTACCTACATCTGTTACATGATTCGGAATATATACTGCTTTCTTAAATTATCATAATATTATTGATTATGCATGTAAAATACGAATGTATCAAAAACAAAACTAATAAAAAGTTAATAATATTAATTTGAATTCGTTTAATTGTGAAGCATTATCTAAGAATAAAATATTCGAATTCACCTACGTTTGTGTATACCAAAAAAAATCTATATTTTAAATAACACCAATTATTGTTAATTGTTAGTTTTTTAAATAAAAAAAAAAACGTTTATCTGCAGATGCTTTCAGATGCATTAAAAAAAAATCAACTAAAATCGACGACGGTCCTTTAAATAAAAAACAATAAATGTTTTAATTGTTTTTCTGATTAGGTAATTATCATACTTTGTCACGAAGTAAATTTGTTTATAATCATTTATATAATATGAAAAAATATTTATAATAATAATAATATTATTAGGTAGGTATTCGATTACTGCAATACAGATAGTAGTCTTCGTAATATTATTTGTTATTTATAAGTATAATATTATAATGGTATTGGCTTGCCAAAATATTTAAATATAATATTAATATATGATATACATAGTAGGTATACACTATACATGCGACGGCCTTATCATATCCAGCATGTACATAGTAATTTTGAAACCATAATTCGTAATAGCCCCAGGCGAATAATAATAATAATACGAACGCGTCAATGTTATATTATAATATTATTGTATATATATATTATGTAGGTATCTATATAATATTGATATATTGTACTAAGTATCTACTCTGTTTGTGTTACTAAACCAACACAGTATAAACGTAGATGATAATATCGTGAATATAAAACTCCCCAGAAACAATCGACTGCAGCCGAGAAATCGCACGCCACTATTAATAATAGATGACGTACCGATATCATAATCTACATGATTGTTCACAGTAGTTCACACTTCTAATGTTATTATTAATCGTTTTCGTGTCGTTTTAGGTACCGAACGTGAACATAAAAATGTACCTACTCGTGTTTAAGACCTTATCCTGTGGTCATGTGCCCATATCTAATAGTATTAATATGTCTGTCTACAGTGAAATATGTAATATTGTAACAAACTCGAAATAAAACGTGAAATTATTATACTCCTGCTGCGTCCCCTTAATTCGTTCATTATTTTGCCAATAGTCACTATTTTAAATATTATACTCTACACACCTTTAATCGAGTGGATAATTTTTATTAAATTTGACAATAATTATTATAACACTGGTTTGCGACATTTCTAAATCATTAAATTATAAAATATTTTATTCAACTAGAAAATATTAACAAGCTTGTCAATGCTATTACATGCAGTCGAACCATAAATGCGTAGGTTCTTTGCTGTAAATACTTATGGTCTATGGAACACGAGGGTACAAAAAAACGGGCCAATGACAGTCAATTACCAAACATTATAACATTTTTTTTTGTGATCTTTTCAATAACTATATTTGGTACTGCTTATTTTAGATGCAGTTTTTTTGTTAGATCGATGAGTTCATTATAAGTTTTGTGAGATAGGGCGTGTGCTACCAATTATAATCTACAACTTTATATCTTTGCATTATTTACAATATTCTAGAAAACTTTTACGAACATTGGTTTATGTTCATTTTTTTAGTGCTCTTTTGATTTATTTTTTTTTAATTACATCTTATCTGATTTTCTGGTTGTTGGATGAGTGTGATTGAATAGTAATGCGATTACTTGCTTTAAAAATATCAAATATTAGGTTTAAGTAAATTATTTATAAAATGCTATTTATAAAAGTCCTTCAAAAGTATTTTTACTAATTATAATATCAAGATAGTATTATAAACATATAGAAATATATATAAATTGTATATATTTATATAAAAATAATATTTAAAAATTAAAACTTTACCATCGTTTGAGCCAACCGTGTCTATGATATACCTACAACAACACGTATATATGCATAATATGCATTATGCATTTTTGTATTCTTAAGGTTATTAACTTCCAACTTCTACTGAAAATAATTAAATGCTTAATATTATATACTATTTTATTATACGTATTATGTGTATGTGTGTGAGTGTCTGTGTGTCCTTCGCTCATTCTATGCTCTAAAACAATAAAGGTACTGGGAAATGCCTCGGGAAGTATGTCAATTTATTTTATCGTCAATGTTCTTCTTTGAATTTTCATTACATAAAAATCAATGTAACACTTCGGGCTATATCGCATAATAATGTTCAATAGGACACGTGTGAGTTGGACATTATTGTGTAAAATGTCTAATACTTGAGAGCTCGAAATCATTTACGGAGCGTGCACTATTATATTACATTACCGATTACCGTTAAGCGGTAAATTAAGTAATTTCGTACACTGTATTATTATGATTTATCAGCGATACTGAGGAGTTGTCAATTTAAAAATATCAAATAGGCGTTTTAAGAGAAAAACCGACTAGAATACAATATTATTTGTACGACAGCGATTACGCTGTAGGGCTGTATATTTTATTGGTCCTTAAGTATTTTTTTAAATAATATACGTACAATATATCGACCCGATAATACTGATAAACCGTCTACGCATTGTTACCTTGGCAACAGCAAATTGAAAATTGCCGTCATTTCTGTAACGGGATGGAAAAGCTTTTAAATCATCGTACTTTTGAGGTATTGTACAATACTGGTCCGGTTACAAGTGGTTGTCGACGTTCTGATTGAACGCCATACCCCTTTTCCTTGTCCACTTTAAAAATATATAATATGGAGCGGGTATCGGAGGAGCGATTTGTATTAACGATATTATATTACGTACGTATTACTTTTATAACGAGCCAATAATTGTGAGCATATTGTAATCAGTAAGCATCGTTATGTTTTGATTATTATCAAACAAGTTTTTTTTTTTTTATTAATTATCAGTTTTGTATCAACGAATAATTGTAATTGATTGAAATCAATCGGCCATCATATCAACAGTATTTATGCATCAAAAAAATAACGAACATGGTAATTAAATTGTATTTGGTTCATACTCGATTCCTAACGTACTTTAAATTTCTCCGATTACTTATTTCAACTGTACTTACCTATATAAAACATTTATACAAATTAAAAACATAATATAATCACTTACAAATGTTTATACACCACAATATTAAACAATTAAACATATAAAACAACTCAAACGATTGATTATATAGATGATTTATTTTAAGCTAATTTCGTCTTGAATAATTTGTTTGATTAGTTTTTATAAAAACAAAACATTAATACACGCACATATTATTATGTACATGAATCCAGTGCCATGGTCGTGGCGCGAGCTAAGTAAAAAAAAAAAAAAAAATAACTGTACGACCGTGTGTGTATATTATATCGAAGCAGGAGTTGCCTATTTAAACTGTGTAAAATACTGGTAAATTTGTTATACGGCGTAACTAATTTTCTAATGCATCAATTAACTCCTAGTAAATTCCAAAACATCAAGAAATATTGTGTAGAATGTGCTTTTGTAAGAATCATAAAAATCCTAAGTTTAGAAATTAAGTTATAAATGAAAATGTGTGAACTTTTTAATGGAAATTTATATTAAATTCAAAATCACGGTAGCCGTCGTTGCAAATGTTAGTCATCGCGGAAAATATGACAAAATTACCGTACTATAAACAATATTACCTTTCTTATACCTAGATCATTGTGTAAATACTAAATATTTACTCAGTATTTACACAAACAATATTGTTGTCCGTACTTTAAGCCGGTACTTTGTACAATAGACTATATCTATATATATATATATACATTGACCTATTATAATAGGTCAATAATATATATATATATATAATATATAAATAAAAATATAGATACATTATCATTATTTGCATTGGTGATAAAAATTAGTGATATTTCAACAAAAATCCTTCGTAAACTACATGTAAAAATGGTTAAGTAAAAAAAATATAAGATCTTTAAGCACTATAAAGATGTGATATCATGAATAAATGCTAAGTATATTGAATTTAAGTAAACTTATTGTGTTTCAATAATGTATTTACTTGGCTAGGAATTATTTAGAATAGTATATAAATATTAATAATAATGTTTTTAAAATAATAATAAGTGTTATTTTAAAAGTCCTTCACCATTTAATTATTTTGTTCATCACACTTTGTTTCTTTTAAGAAATAATACCTCGCCAAGTAAATAAATTATTGAAAGAAAATAAGTTTACTTAAATTCAATATAGGTACTTAGCATTTATTCATGATATCACATCTTAAAAATTTTATATTTTTTTTTTTACTTAGCCATTTTTACATGTAGTTTACGAAGGGTTTTTGTTGAGATACAATATAAACAATTATAAAATGTAAAAATGAAAAAAAAACAATTTATTCGTAGGTAATATTATATCATATTATGACATTATGGCTCTTAAAATATCATAATCATTCAATAAAAAAATGTTTTAAAACTACACTTACTATTGAAGGATATCTGCTTACCATAATATTTTAAATGGGTAGGTACCAACCTGTATATTATGTTATACTAATTTATTTAAGTGCATACGTATAGTGTATACATTTTGTGCAATACCCAATTTCGTGTTAGTTTTTCGATTTTTATTTACTATAAAATATAATATTTCGTTGTCCCGTACTTTCATAGTGGACATACTCGAATTTAAACACTACCTACGTGGGTTTATTAAAATATGCTTTTAATATTTTGCAGTGCATTCTAATCGGCATCTCTTGTATTCTATAGATTTCATATTTTAATCATTTTCTCGTTTTCTCGTTGCTGGCTTTGTGTGCCCGCACAAAGGGTACCAATTACCTTTTATGGGCGCATCTTCAAACGCGTTATCTGACGATGACATTTGACGTAGAATAGGTTGTAGGTGTACTCCAAAGCAGTAATCACGTATATCCGCCATGTTAATATGTATAATGAAACCGAGGGACAATTGTTTTTATTTTTTCAGTGCACAAATAATATAGTTATTACCAAAACTTTATACCAAAAACCTGTTAATGTATAGAAAGTAGTTCTCTTAATAACATTAATATATTTTTATAGTAAATAATATTTAGTTTTTTGAAAAAAAAATTGTATGTGTTTTGTTTTTTTCAACTAATCATCTATTTTAATGCTTAAGCGTAAAATAATAATAATAATCGATTAACGTGTCTTAAAACCAAATTAAATTCAAACATGACAAAATAACATATTTTGACTCCTTTTTTTTAATTAAAAAGCGTTACATAATATTATTATTATTATTATTATTATTATTTTAGTAAAATAATTTACAGATTAAAGCTTTAATTATTTTTAATAAAAAAAAAATGTTGTTTATGTTTTCCGAAATATTACATGTAATTTGATAAAAATAAATAAATCGTCTAAAAGCATTAGGTACTGCAACATAATATTATAATATTATAATATTAAAATTGTATTTTAAATATTAGTATCACCCAATGACTACATAGTACATATTATATAGTACCACATTACTTAGATAATCTATAATAATATAGTTGCCTACACGATTTAAAATTTCAATAATCATTCATAACGTTAATTATTATTTATGTTAGTAAAATTGAAATAAAATGTAAAATTATTGGAATAAATTTTATGTTTAGAATCTCTGAACAAGTGAATATTGCGCAACCTAAGCAAATTATTAGATTTGTCCAACAATGTTTTTGTAATTTTTATTTATATCATAGATATGAAGTAGGTATAATTTTGGAACATATATTTTATATCACTTCCAAATACATAATTAAATACTTAAGACTCAATGTAATCTGAAATTGCTAATATCGTAGTTGTATATTAAATATGTACCAATTTAATAATTGAAACATTTCATCGTGGCTGTTCGTAATAACTAATAACATAATATAAAGCTCGACTCTAGCATAATAAATCGATTGCAAGTAATTATATGGTTAAAACTGTAATATTATATCTCTGGTTGGCATGCATTTTTGAATTCAATACTTATTTTAGAAAATTATTGATTTTCCGAGGAACTAAAGACGATTTGCTTGAGCTTAAAACTAATGCAGTGAAAATCCTATGTACAAAGGGCACCAATAGTTGGAGGCTAAATATCGGCTAGAAGCTAGTAAGAGGCGACTGTTGATAGACAAACAAGGCTAAAAATAAATAAAACCACTACATAAAAATTATTAACTTCAGTTTCTTATTTTTAAATAGGTACCTACTACGTTTTTCTACTCAAGATGCTTCATATTTTAATTTGGTATACTGCTACTTAGAATTTTCAAATAGTGAAACTTTAAACGAAACGGGAGATTTGATCTACTAAATTAAATTCATATTCCGGTAGTGTAGATCTGGTTACAAAGATTTTCAGCCGTCGTTTTCGAACAATTTTTTTTTTATGTTGGTCATTAAAAATGTATAATATTATGCAACAGTGGAGTGTTTAACATTTTTCAAAGGAGGGAGTTATGTAATTTTAAAAAAACATAAAAAAAATACTTTATTTCATCATAACTAGTTAAAATGATTAAGGTGTAAAAATGTATATATTGATAAATTTCACTCAAGGGGTGGCCATTCCTATATTAACCTCAACCTCCATAAATACACCTCGGATTTATTTTAATATACAGTATAGATACCTGTACAGTTCATCTAACTACAAACTTTTAATATTCCGACAAGTCCGAACTTCTCAGTATCGTATAATTCCAGGTCACGTATATTATTTACCTCTAATCACTAGCGGTTCCCGAGAGTATAATGGCTTTACTGATTTTGGATTAAATTGTAATACCCACCTGCAATCTAACGTTAAGAGTACTACGTTGTACCCCGTGTGTCTCAAAAACACCGAGAGTGGCCAACTTTACGTTCAGAATAATGCGGTTTACCTGTGTTATTATTTTTAATATTAGAGTGAATCAATTCACTTTGGTGACAAATTTAAAGGCTAGAATCTTGAGCTTCACGTATCGATTATATTTTATATTTTGATTATAAAGCAAGGAAATGTGAAATGTTCGAAAATGTGCCAAAAAATTAAAATATAGTTATAAGCCCGATGCTTTAGATAATATTATATTTAATAACAAGTCAATTCACTATATAATATTAAAAAATTACACATCAGTATATATTATATGGATTACCGTAAACGTAAAATGTGCAACGTTGTGAGCGTTAGTCATAGGAGACAACACGCGTAATGACAGAGACAACATGTAATAGTGTATAAAGCCCAACAGGCGAATTAACTATTCATGGAATATTTTCCATTTGGTACAGTTCGAAATAAACATCTGTTTTCACGAAATATAATTAAATTAGAACAATATGCTAGACTACGGTTATAAGCTGTACTGTAAAAGTTACAATGCATCGTTAATTTATCATGGTTTGTATTCCTTTCACAATTAATACCTTTGCATGAAATCAACAGTGGTGGGGATGAGCTTTGCACAAGTATTTATAATGTAGCTATTATTATACGACGTCATGGTTAAAGTCACATCTTAAAACGCCAATAAAAGATATTGTAATAATATTTGTATTGCCAATGTCTTGTGTAAATTATTTTTAACGTGATCCGAGTACAATAAATTATTTTTCATAATATTGTGCAATTTATATACGTTGTAAGAAGAGCAAATTTAAGCATACTCGTATATACTTGTAAAATGTACATGCATACTTTATATTAATAAATTCATAATTTAAAAGTAGTATTTTTAACTGCACCAACCGGATAATTGACGAGTGACGACTAGGAATTCATTATGGAGTATACTTTAGAATATATAACGTCATAATGACAATTATAGTAAAATATATTATATTATATAAATTATTAAGAAAGCAAAACATTTTTAAGCTAGTAGAAATTCGTAAATATTATTAGAAGTTACTTGAAAAATGTACCATTGTTTAACTAAAAAGACATATTTTCGGGGAGAGTCCTTGTGTATTGCCTTCACCCAAAACAAAAAAAAATCTCTTATACAAATCACCGTAAAATATTTAATATGCTTGGGAGTTAATTTTATAATAAATTCATGTTTTTATTAAGTAAAATGGCATTGGTCGTACTGAACAAAATAAGTAATTATATGCTGCGAACGTTTAAAATTACCTTTCAAGTTATATTATGATTTATACGTCCAAATATTCCAAGTGGAAAATTATAAACATTATGTCACTATGTTCGTATTAAAAATATTTTTTTTTATAATTTATCAGTATTTATACTATTGAATGTATGTGTTTTTAGACGTTCTTAACGATGCGGTATTTGACGAGGATCACGATGAAATGGTTGTGGTGAAGGACATTGAAATGTTTAGTATGTGTGAACACCACTTGGTTCCGTTTTACGGAAAAGTTTCGATTGGATATTTGCCGAAAAACAAAATTTTGGGCCTCAGCAAACTCGCACGCATCGTGGAGATGTTCAGCAGAAGACTTCAAGGTAAAAACCAATAAGATACTGGTAATATTACTGCATAGTAATAATATACAGATATTATTACTATGCACATATAATAATACCACAAATACTGTTTATGTATGGTATTTATTAGACGGACAAAAAGTGTATTTTTGCGACTGTTGGTTATTATTGATAAAGTTTTCGAAACTATTGTTGTACTAACTTTGCTCGTCACACAACTTTAAATTGGAAACCAATTATTTAATTACATTTTTTTCTTATATAATGATGGTTGAATGATGTTTCTAGGTTAAACATAAAACGTAGCAGTTTAAAGTTTTAAAAACATACATAATTATAAGAATAATATATAATTATATGATTTCTATCGGATTATATATATGAATATTAACAGTAAAATATATTTAGTCATTAAATAAAACTTAAATATTAAGTGAGTACAAGAATAATTTCTAGATAGACCATTAACTCAGCGGATAAGGTCTAATCTGATCGGATTATGAAAATGTCATAACATAACAAACTATAGATCCAGATAAATTATAATAATACATATTACTATATTTCCAGTAACGTATTTAGGGGTGGCAGGGGGGCTTGGGTCCCGGACGGTCAGATCTCAGGGGCGGTAAATTATGGAAAGCATTTTGATATAATACGGTAGGTTATTTTGGTGATAAAAAAAGTAATTATACTAATAAAATAATTATTATGATTTTTTGTTTTCATTTGTCACGAAACATGCATTGATAATACCTACTTAGACATAGAAAAATATAATATTATAGTTTGAGAATGGAGTGACAGTGTGACACAGAATAGGTGAAAGCTAAATGGAAACTGATAAGATATTAGATGGGCTCATTATATGGCCGTCGACATGACGTATACAAACCACGATTAAAGATATAATCCACGGACCACGGTGGACCACCAAATGGTCGTGCCCAGTGATAATAATCTATTATCTGGTAATCTTAAATCTATTATCTATGGTTCGTAATAGCAAATTCACAAACATAATTATAGATATTGTGCTCATAATATTATTATTATCATCATATTTTATGGAACATTGTTAAAAGATTTGTGCTAATTAATTGATACCTTTGCTTATGAAAAAGCACTACGTAAATGTTTTTAATTTTAATATATATCGCTATAATGTTCTTTTTGAAATGTTGTCAATTAACCTACATTGAGATTTTTTGTAGAATTAATAATAAATATACCTACTATAATTATGTAATATTTGCTTCGATATAAATTTATTGTTTTATGTATAGGTACTTAATATACCTTTCCGATTATGAGTGTAGCGAAGAATGCAGTGGTTTCACTATCATGTGTTTTTTATACAAATACACATATTGCTGAAAAAATTCAGGTTAGGAGGGGGGCGTTTTTTTTTCTTAAATGGGGCTCAAAATTCCTAAATACGTCTCTGTACATTTCTATTTTCCACTAAGATCATTAAACATTTTAAACCATAATTGTTTGTTTTAGATTAATTTTAACATATAGTTATAATTTAAATGTCAAAACATATTAAAATAATTAAATTGTTCTATGATAATCATTTAATATTTTTGAAATATTTTGTACATGGTAAGAAGAAAAAATTTAACTAGTAATTACATTACCACAGGAAACCAAAAATTAAACTTCTCGTCAATATAAATTATTAACAGCCAATGCAATATATGTTTTGGTGGTATTTATAATTTATTTTTCTTGATAATTCAATTTAATAGAATAAACAAAATATTAGTAGTAAAATAAATATATGGTTACCTGTTGATCTTACTGAAAGAACAATCTCTTTAAAAAGTTTTCAACAACTTATTTGAAAAATTATATAAATTCAAATATAATACTAATGCATAATTAGTTATAGACTATTAAACCGTGGAACCCATTCCATTACAATATTTTTGTGTGAATTTTAGATAAAAAAGCCTACCCTCAAAAACAATATATATATTGACTAGTCGATGGGTTGACATTTTTTTATTTAATTAAAAACTATTAAGGAACAATTTGATGCTGCTTGGCACAATCGGTTAAATACATTACTTTAAGAATTTTAACATCGTATTCTTTTTTATATCTGTGATTTAGTTCAAGAGCGATTAACTAAACAGATTGCTGTGGCCGTCACCCAAGCGATTCAACCTGCTGGAGTTGCCGTGGTCATAGAAGGAGTGTAAGTTAAATTTTGTTTTCGAGTAACTTTTATATCTACGGTAATGTTGCTATAAATGTATAAATGGGGTAAAGTATTTTCAATAGCAAGTCATAATAGTGTACGGTTATGTCTTATAGACTTTAGGTACATGTTTGATTTAAACAGAACGGGGAAACAGACATTTATTGCTATGATCCATGATAAGCAACTGGTGGGAACATTACACCTCATAAACTTGAGGTGCAACGCTTAAAAATAAAATAGGAAATATTAAAAAGTTTCACCGTAGTGCCGCACCATTTGGGCGTTATTCATAATAAAATCTAAGTCAGTTAATTAAATTCAGGGATTAACTTACTTGAATATATACAGAGATGTAAGCCTGGTAAATTTACAGGTATAAGAATGAACTAGCTTTTAAAAGAAAATAAAAATAAATTTTATCCTCTAAAATGAAATGTTTTCACAAGGTTAATATTTACAGCATAACAATATAATGGTAGATGTAAAATATTTCATGTAAGGAAAATACAAATATAAATTACGTATTTCGGTTTAGACTATTTTCAAACAGTCATAATATACAATTGTATTTTCTGAATTTAATTTATATAATATTGGCCATAGGTAAAATCAATATCGATTATTAATCCTTTTCAAACGGATGTTCACACAAGTCCCTGTCTCACTTTAAAACTATTTTATTCTTATTTATAATATCTAGAAAGAAGACGTATCAAACCAATATATTATATGAAGTTAAAAATATAATCCTAATTTACTTAGTTAAAATTCAAATTTTTTTTTAATGTATTCCATGGTTTTTCCGATTACAGATATTTTCCTGGCTAGTTGCAAACAAAAAACACTTTATAGGTGAACAGTAGACACAATATTAAAATAAACAAATACGTCATTATAAATTTATGAAATAAATGTTTCTGAACATGTTATTATGTCTATTATGTTACCAAATTTATAACATTTAACGAATTTACGTAATTTTTTCACGTTAAATTACCGGGAAAAAAATGTAAATACAATTTACATCTAAATAAATCTATATATAAGTACATTACTTAATTGCTTTTAAAATGAAACAATTTACTGTTGGATAAAATATTCATTATGTATCTTAACCGATAATATTATAATTTATAACATTATATTCAAAGTAACGGTAGTTATAATATACCTCAAGAATTAAGATTGGACTTCAGAAGTTTTTCAACTTTGATGTTTACACTTATATTGTGTCTTTTTGAGATTTATTATGAAAGCTATAAGAGTTTTAGTGTTTGCAGATGATCAAGATTGATTTTAATAATTTAATAATTTAATAATTCAGTTTACTAAAAACGATATTTAAATAACTTCCATAACTTGACGGTCTGTGTTTTATCATGTCAAATCAAGTTTATTGACTTTCGAATTAGGTAGGCATAAGTGGTATTCAATAATTTTAATTTATAATGACTTTTACCATACTTATACCACACTATATAACATAAACTTTGGGTATACTGTATACATATATAAATACTAAATTTCATTCCAGTTATAGTTAGTGAAAACGTGCTTTGGCATTTAAACATATCATTCTCTCGTTGGTTAGATTAATAAAATATTTTTGGTAAGCGCTTTTAAAAACTGTTACAAATTAATAAATAAATCGTTACAATGTAGTTGTCATTCGAAACACAAAATTCCGTATACCTGTATAGGTATCAACGGCGTTATAATTATATGCATACAATATCATTATATTAAACAAGAAACTGAAAAAAAAAACTTTTTTAAGACAAAGCCACCAGTTTCGGGAAAAATATTAGGTATTATCGAAGTGCATATTTCTATTTTAAACACTGATATGGATAGATGATAATATTATGTCATCGTCGTTGGTCGCTTAAAAAACAACAAGTGGGCAGAGTGAGTTATTAGATAATAGATAATAATATAATGAGATACTTTAACAGACTGGCGTATTGCAACATCAGTTCGTCGAAATTCATAAAAAAAAAATAATAATTGAAATTTAATATTGAACTAAAACAAAAAACAAGAAATCTATTAAAAAAAAAAAAAACAAGTACAATATTTCTAAAATTATGCTGCCGGTGGTGGCGTTCAAAGCACTAGGATTTTTATGCGTAAGGTGAAGGAGAGGAGTACGAGACATTTCATACTGCTTCCGCTCTACACCTCCACAGCATATATATACTCGATGCAAGTCTATTATAATGTATCTTATATAATAGTTATAATAATAATAATATAGACATCGCCAATAGCCAAGTGCATCATAATAGAACAGGTACCCGGTTAAAGAATGGCGTGATAATTGTTATTTTTCTTTCTATATATTTTATCAGGCACATGTGCATGGTCATGAGAGGCGTACAAAAGATAAACAGCAAAACCGTCACGTCTACTATGCTGGGAGTGTTCAGAGACGACTCGAAGACACGCGAAGAATTTTTGAACCTAGTCCAGTCAAAATGAAATCTACCAAAACAGCATCAACATTGCATTCACAAAACAACAGCTTCAGTGTTATTACACGACAGCGAACCTTTATAATCCCAACGGATTGCTGTTATCATTCGTACATATTATATACATATATATATATATATAATACACGTATTTACCTATATATGTCTATAATACAGTATAATATAGCGTTACACAAACTTATTAGCCACTCACTTTTACCTACGTATACACGAAAAAAAAAAATTCTACTGGAATATTATGTGTGCGCACTTCTGATTAAAGCACACCATATACATATATATATATCTGATATCTAATATTTATACATAAAAGTCTGGGCATTAAATTTTTTTTTTTAAAGTCAGTTAATCTGAATAATATTAATACTTTATGTAACAAACTATACTTTTTCGTTAATGTTATTTCCATAAAGTATATTATAGAATGTTACCTATAAGTACCTGCCTATGAATGTTTACTAATCGTAATTTTTTTTCTTTAACGTAACCCGTAACTCAAACGATGACTAATATATTATCTTAAATCTTTATTTTGTCTTTTTACTATGATCTTATTATTATCAATAATTAACCAAATACATAATATTGTGCAGTTATTCGCTATTCGCAGTATTAAATGAACGAGATTAAAACAAAAAACCAAAAAAACTGATTGACTAATGTCCAGACTTGTTTATATTAACATATTATAATACCATAATATATACGTCCAACCTAATACCTAATGTTAATCGAAAACTATCATAGTTATTATTATCTACCTATACTATAAATTATTGGTAAACTGTTAACCAACCATAATAAACCACGGTTCTTATCGCCGCTCCATTGTCCCTCAGGGACGAGTTATACGTGTTAATGTTTGTTAATAAAAAGAAAAATTTATATAATATTATTATGTTTTTATATTTTTGTCAAAGTGTTATTGTCGTAAAATAGATTTTATTGTTCTGGTTTGATTTATAGTATATTATAACCAAATTGTATCGAAAAATATTATATTCGCTTTATGCACGGTTTGGTTATACTTTGCATTTATTAATTATTATATTATATTGATCATTATAAATTATTACAACTATTTATATAATAAAATAATATATTATATCATTAAATCAAATTATAATCGTTATTTTCGTGTATTCAATATTGCGCAATGAATGAAATGTGAACCCGTTATCCTTCCATTCGAGTACTTACTCAAATCGGTCAGCGTCAAATGTAGCAATCTCGATGACAAATGTTTAAACTCCAAGTAATACACAAAAATAAATTAGTAGAACATAATATTAGTATTGTAGTTACAATTCAAATTGTACTCTCATCCGCGTTCCCACAAAAATATAAATTCAAAAGACTTAAGTTTGGTATTTAATTTACCGCCCGCTTCACAATTCAAGTTCGGTGGCTTGAAATCGATAAAATTACCAGCAGCTGCAGTCTAAGTCAAAAAAAGGAGAAGATCCTTTGAAAGCACATTAATGACTATTCTCTAAAAGATTTATTTAGATTTATTTGCTCTACTTGCCTTTTATGTTCAAGACATACGATCGATAATATAACAACATGTTTAATGCCTTCTCTCGTTATTTAATGAAATACCTTTGTATAATACGCATATAATAGGTACATTAAACATAATATTATACCTTACTAATTATAACGCTATATTATTATTTAATAAGACTGTGTTTTGAGAAATCAGTAACAAGTAGACTTAAATGAATCGTGAATGTGATAAATATGTAAACGATTAAAATAACTCTTTTCAAAGTACTTGCTGCTTGTTTGATAAATATATTGTTCATAACCTTGTTAATATTTATATTTTATATAAAAAAAGCTATTTATTCTTTAAAGTTGTATCAAATAATATGCTTTATATGAGTGTATTAATTTTTATTTAAATAATATAGTATCATTTAAATTAACATTATTTGCACATAATTTGGTCACTTATAATATTTAAGTAGTTATAATTTATTCTAAAAAAACAACTAGGTTTGTTGTATATCACAGTGACGTCGGGACTGGACAGTGCGACCGGCCACACTGATAATGCAAATACAATTAAAATTAAATACTATTAGGTACTTAGCTGGTATGTATAACATAGTTATAACTTAAAATGCAAATAATTAAAATTCTAAAACTAATTTATTGACAGAAAACTCATTTTGTCTTGACGAAAAAAGTCAATTAGTCAATTTAACTCACAGACTTTTAATATTATTGACAGCAAATATTTCTCTCAAAATTCCAATAAATAAATTACACTATTTAAAATAACGTTAAATTCTTAACCTATAATAAGTAGTTTTAGTTAAAACGTTTGACACTTAATAGATGAATGTTTTATACTTGTGTACTATGCTATCTATAATATACTTCGAAATACGATTGCTTAAGTACAATAGTTATTTTATTTCGTTTTTTCTATACTTTTAACTACGTTTTAATTTTTAAGTACCGAGACGTGTCGTTTATTGAATCACTGAATATAATTACTTAGATATTATTATTATGTTTTAAAAAAATATATTTAATTTATGAATAGCTATATATTTGCATGGCAACTGAACTATATTAAAAGAAACGTTGATAAAATGTTGTTTTTTTCTTCCCCAAATTTTTTATAGCTAAATAAATTTTCAAAATTGTCGAAGAATGAAGGATTTACCAAAAAATTGGAGTATGGATATGGTGGATACAGAAACATTTATTGACTCGATGAATCGTCTAATGTAGGTATCGAATACAATCAAATAACTTTTATATAATTCATAATAATAAACATCTTACCTAATACATGTCCACATACAAATTAAATGTTATTTCATAAATTAATTTAAGTTTTTGTTCAATTAAAAAATAATCATACACACAATATGTTACAATTCTAATGAAGGGATTATGGCATGATTATTACATAGATAATAAGAATATATTTAAGTGATGATATAAATATTTAATCTTCGTCAAAAAGCATAAAAAGTTTATATAAGATCCTACATAAGTTGTTTTAAAAATTGCAATTCAAAAATCTAAAAATTTCATATTATGTACGATTATTTTTTATGAGTCTTTGAAGTTCAAATTTTAACAAAATTAAATATTTAAACCAAGTCTTGAATCAATTTTAAATATTGGTATAATAATCATTAAAAGTCTTTTAAACCGGTATATTAAAATCGAAAATGTTTGTTAATAGTATTCAACATTTATAATTTATATTGAAATGGATAAGAAAATTAAAAACGATGATTTTATATAGGTATCTATCTATCAAAATAATAATCGTTTTATGGTTTGTATAACAAATCAATTTTGAATTTATCATCATTTAAAATAATACAACAATATTTGATTACAAAATATGTAAAAGTGGTATTTATAATTGAAAAATTGAGGTATATTAACACAACCAAACCAATATTATTGTCCAAAAAAAATCTAACACTTTTCATTAATCGAAATTGATAATAAAATCAAAAATTTGTATTTTAAAATCTCAAGCCCTGATTTAATCAAATAATAACGATTTTAGTTAGGTATTTTGTAGTAATTCAAAAATATTTGTTAGGACTTGAAATTTTGACGTAGTAGGTATTATTGTTTTTTTTAAATTTGTTGTCAGCTAACGTAGCGTGATATTATATAATACTAATTATTACAGGAACAATAATGACGATGACACTTCCAGCAGTTCTACCGACGATACCGACACAAACAACGCTAAACCGTTAAACGAGAACCAAACTCAACTGTCATACACAAACCTCATTAACGACCTGCTCGAAAACAATCCGAACTCCGAGTACGGACATTTCGAGTCTTACGCCAACGTAATGTAGTGAGTTCATAAACGGCGAACGAAGTGAAAATAATAATATTATAATCTATGCCTACCCATAATAATATTATTATATTTTTTATCACCGTCTGTTTTTTCTTTCTGCTACAAAACAATAATTGCCTGCACGGTTGCACCTCTGCTGCAGTGGCGGCGTGAACAGCTATTTCACGAAGCGACCGCTTGACATGTAAAAGTGGGAGTGGTGGGTATCTCGACGATAGACCAGTTTGGCCGTTTACAACCTAAGTATAACATTTATGTACTTTTACGAATTGCATTTGGTGGTGGATTCGATGCGGGTGTTAGCCATACACACATTAACACTGAAACAATAATTGCCGGACAAGTAGTTGTCACGATTTAAGATATTTAATGCAGGTTATACCTACAACTAATCGGAAAAAAATCGCCCTTTCGATTAGTTATGTAGAACTAAACTTATCGCCCCTGGTGGAAAAAATTCAAACATTTTACGCAGTTATATCTATATAATATCATAGTTTTATCCATAATCGTGGTAATATTGAATAGGTAGGTATACAACAGACTGATAGTTGTGTAAGACGTTCAGAGTTCTACTTGCATTTTTTAGACTAACGGAAGGGACCACAAATTCATATTGTTTTACATAATATGAGTTGTGTAAACAGTGTATTATATATTATTTTAATCGTGGTACTTATTTTAAATATATTATCTTCGTAGAAGAAAAAAATTCACACCGCCATTGCTCATGACGTAGCTTACATAATAATAGCCTCGTACGGTCGATTCGACTCTAAAAT
The DNA here is from genome assembly GCA_016617965.1 of Macrosiphum rosae. Taxonomy (NCBI): domain Eukaryota; kingdom Metazoa; phylum Arthropoda; class Insecta; order Hemiptera; family Aphididae; genus Macrosiphum; species Macrosiphum rosae. Next base: position 63,118 of record WHPZ01585702.1, read on the forward strand.
AATATTATAATCTATATACTTACCTTTAAGAGGACGCCACACCCGCATGTGTTGTCTTCGTCTTACAAACGCGTAACATACCAAATTCACCCTCAGAAATTCAAGTCCTATGCCGTTAGCTTAAAAATTAGAGTGAATCGACATATAATGAAACTTGATGGTAAGAACATTATCTGTGTTTTGTTGAAAGTTTTCATAGTGTAATTCAGTTTTACATGCGGGTGTGGTGTCCTCTTAATGATATTATATTTTTTTTATCGCCGTCTGTTTTTTTTTCTGTTTCAAAACAATCGCCGCCTCCGTGTCCGTGCAGTTGCCACGACTGCCAGATGATGCTACAGCCAAAGTACATTTCCCGAATCCCGTGTAAGGTGCCAGAGTTTGTCGTGCAGCAAGACGGTACCATGATCTGCATACACTCTAAGTAATCCTACGGCGGGAGGAGGCGGGAAGAGGGTCTCCGTGTGCTTGTGTGTGGGTTTGTGTGGGTGTGGGTGTTTCCAGTGCCACAAAACGAAGTCGCCTCGGTCTGTGCGGGTTCGAGCGGGGCCGGATTTCGACTAACAGGTGCACGACAGTGCGCTCAAATTTAGATTTAATTTTTAATAAAATATATTTACCTACATATTATTATAATATAAAATTTATTATAAAATTATAACTATAGTAAAAGACAAATACAATTTATGATATAATAAAATATTGTATATATTATAATATCATAAATAATAAATAAATAGGATAATATATAATTATTTATCGTGGTCGTAAAAATACCATTTGTTGAAACACAATAATACCATCGTATTAATTGCAAAGAACCAGCCATTGGAAATCCGAATGCTGGTGAATATAGGACTATAGTTCAAACTTGCCCATACATATATATTATATATTATATGTATATTTATTTATTATGTTTTATGAATAATATTCGGTCGTCCTGCTCGTCGATGAACAACGACCGCAGTAATGACATGAGAGAAAATATGTCTGTACAAAATCATAAATTAGAAATTAGAAGCCTCAACTGACATAATCTCTACATTAAAGTCTGTATGATTATAGCGATATAGTCATACCATTTAGGTACCTATAATATTCGAAGCACAGTTTCCATCGAAAATATTACTGAAAGTGAATACGACTTTAAATATGTGTTATATTGGGTGGGTATATTAACTTTATTTTCATCCATCTTAAAAATAAAAACAAATATTTTGAAAACAATTCAGGCGGAATAATATCGTTGTCCTACATCTTCGTTTCCTGCCACCTCGCTTCTTATACTTTCGTGAAAACTTTGATCCAGTATCAACATACAATAGATTTAAAAAAAAAATCGAAACTGACAATTTTTTCGTTTGCTAAACAATATTAAGTTACATATTTTATTTGGGTCCGGGGAAAGTGCCACCTTGAAACTATCAGTCGAATCCGGCCCTGTACAATCCATGGTTATAATCACTGAATGATAAGTTGTGTTCACAATTTGATTAGATGTGAAAAACTGGACTTGACGAAATACATCCAATCCCTAGCCACCCAGACCGGAAGCTGGGAAAAAACGTACTGGCAAATATGGTCGGAATGTCATTTTTTAACTTGTATGACGTGTAAATTGCAATATCCGGTAAGGAACTCAGCCATGTGTCAGTACCATCCGGAGATCCCCGAATATTTTCCGATCGGAAACTTGGGATTGGAGCAACCCATAGGTATAACGAATAACGTATTTTTTATCATAATATAATATACACAATATTACAAACTATTATTTAGTATATTTTTCAAAATTTAAGTAGGTATATATGAGGGTGTAAAATATATAAATATTAGGTTATTAGGACATAATGATTTATTCACGTTATAATAAGCTCAAGGGGTGATATAATATATCTTCAGCAGACGATCGGTTTTATACGTTATTCATTGTGTAATATAATATTATGTGTATTGTGTACCTTGAATACTAAAGAAACCATAACAAGCTTGATACACAATTTGTTGATTAATTGTGTATTTAAATTAATAAATGGGTATTTAGTAATAATCACAAATCATAGAAAAACTAGAACTTCTTCTCTATTTTGTACACCCACGATATATTGTTAGTAGTTTTAAATAATATTATTATAAATATTATATTATCACCACCACATTTTTTTTTTATAAATGTATTGTATTATTATTTTATTATATTTGAATACAGGCCGTTATCCATGTTGTGGCGAAAGAGCTTTCCGATTTGAACTAGTTAAAAATCCTTTCGTAAGATAACTATTTAGTACATGATCGATTTAATTTCAGCGTTTTGTATTAAGTAAGAATAGTTTTTTGTTTGATTTTAGGGATGTAAATTCCGTATGCACATTCCGAATAAGGATAACCTATATTCTGGACGTATCGTGAAATTGATGTGTAAAAATCTGGATTTGACTGTTGCACACCCTCCTGCGTTGAATCGTGAAAGCAAAATCATGAAATTCGTCAATGTGGACCCTGGTAAATATTTTAGAAGTTATATGTTATGATGTAAAACTTGTTAAGGGTAAAATATTACAGCGGGACTCTGGCGTCCAGAGGGATTGAAGGCGTGCGTGCGAATGTCTAACTATGTTTCTAGATATAATATTAGACAAACACATATAATATGGTTAGGATATTCAATATTCATACAACATTAATTTACATACTTGTTTAACACTTTGAGTGCCATGTGTATCAATTTCAATACACAACTAATATGTTTATTTGTGCCGTGTGTATTGATAATGATACACAGTTATATGGTACACACTTTATAAAAAAAATTTCCCTGTCAGTTTTGTAATTTTTGGCCTGGCACGCAAAGTGTTAATGCTCCTCAGATTCTATATTAGATTCTGAGCGGAGCGATGAATGTATTGGTTTTACAATGATGTATGTTTTTATATTTTTTTTTATATTTTTATATTTTTGTGTCTGTCATCACGTTTTAGGACAGTAAAAGTGCTTGGATTTTCTTCATCAGTAGCTTTTCTGATAGGAAAGTGAATCTAGTTGGTACTTTGGGTGGTCAAAAGTATAAATTTCCCAGTAGTTTTCACAAGCGCCGGGAAAAACAACATAAAAATTAAGGAAAAACGGGAATTTTTACGCAAAAT
>WHPZ01585703.1:2269-16236 GCA_016617965.1 Macrosiphum rosae
GTGAGTACATATATATAATATGTATACTCAGTAGTCAGTACTCATAATTTGTATGATAGATTTAGAGAACGAAATTATGTCAAAAACGTACCTATACAATTTATTTGTAGGACACCGTTTCATATACCTATGTCATATAGGTATGGAATAGTATCACCACGCCGTTGGGCTAAAATTTCTATTATATTGTATACGATATAATATGATGCCGAATGTTTCATATGTACAAAACCAAAAAAACTGGTCTGGGTGTGAAAATTATCTGAGTCCGATCAACGGGTGACCGGTTACATTGTCACGGCGCGTTAGAAAAATTAAAAAAAAAACTCATTCGCAACGAAACCAATCTGTGCATTAAATCCGTCTAGAAAAACGGCCAAAAAAAATTCTTATTCTTTCACAGATTCTTTCGTGTACATAATATTTACATTTATATATTGTGTGTGTGTTTGTATGTGTGTTACCAGCAGCCAATGTGAAGCTCCGCGAGTCCTCTAAAGGTCAATCACCAAAATGTTCTATTATTTTTAAAATCAATATTATTATATATACTTACCTACTGCAATTAAATTTGAATACTGTAGTTGTTATAAACCGTAGGTGCCCTAACCACATGTCTTCATGTAACACTAAAATTTACTGTAAACTTTTATATGTGCGTGTGTGTGTGTGTGTGTGTGTGTGGTGCGGTGAGTACCTTAAGCTATTAAAAGAAGAAAACCTATGTATATGTATGTACTATAACTTTTAACCGGAAACTCGCATATTTCCAGCGAAAAGTAGTTTATTAAATTCTAAACTCATTTAACCTAGTTTTAAACTGTAGTTGAAATGTGGTGGTGAAGTGGTATGACATGGAAATAGGTATTGTTGAGGTTGTACAGGTATAATTTATTTGAGTATATTTCTCATAAAATATAATATTTTTTTTATTAGGTATACTAGTATGAAACTAGGATAACTTTACAATTATGAATTATGATATTATATAATATGTTATTATGTAAATAATAACACGAAATACGGACAAATAATGAAATATAAAATTAAAATACCTATAATATATAATAATAATAGTGCGGGATATCAGAGTAAAATGTACGAAGCCCAATTAATAATGATATTGTAAATAATAATATAGATAACTTATCGAGTGACAATATGGATAATTAAAAGCAGTGATATAAAAAATATTCACTAATATATATGTATGGAATATGATGTTTTTGTAATACATCTGTAACTATGGAAGGAGAGTGAGGAGTGGGCTAATTAGTGAAGTTAGCTTGGATGGAAATATTGGTAAAGAAGTATCGTAATAGCATTGTTATTGTTTGGAATTTTAATAATGTTGGAGTCATAACCGCATAAGATGGTTTGGACTGAGTAAAGAGAGACGCGTGGGAGGAGACGCGGCTGGATTATATTTTTAAGAACAGTGACAGTTAAATACTGGATATCCTAAAAAGTTGGCTGTATGGTCCTTGGTCCTTGGCAAAGAGAGCACAATTTGCAGGGCTGTTGAGATCTTTTGTATGACTTTTTTTGAGGTTTTTAAATAGGAACAATGGTATATATATTTAGTAACGCGTTATGATATCGCGATGTGATATTATATAACATAATATATATTATTATATTTACTATTAACTTGAGGTATTAGATCTACGATATACAATAAATTTTGTTTGTAGTGAGGAGTATGAAAAGTATGATGATATTTCTCGTTGTCATCAGCACTCGTGATGAGTGCAACGGATAGCCAAGCGATTTTGTCTATGTACCTGCATGCTGTAGTCTGTCTAATTATGTAGATTTAACATGTAATTATGATTACAATAATAAGACAAAATGTCAATGAAATCGGAAAATCGCAGTTGACGTAATATCAGAAATATATTATTGTAGTTCTAGGTCATCTGAAGCTGCATAAGCCGAGTAATTATATCGTGTCATCGATAGTAAAAATAAAAATAATAAACCCGTCCGCCACCGATCGTGCATATAATGGTGTATAATAATGCGCAAGTATAATAAATATAGTATTTTGTCTGCAACGATCCGTATGTATACCTACGTAGGTACATAATATTATACACGTTAATGTTGTCGGGGGCGGCGGTGGATTTGCGATCGTATACCTATGTGTGTAATACAATTATATAGCGTAATATACCTGTACGTAGGTATACTGGTCGCACGTAGCCTGTAATTTCTTTAAATGTGTCGGAATGGAAAAGTCCGGAGCGCGCGAGTCGAGCGTCTCCTCCCACAACATGTGCGGTGTTAAGTGTTTTCGGGCTCCGGGGGCTTGTCAAAGAATATAATATAAAATGCGAGGAAAAAACCACGGATACGTCGGTATTATTATTATTATGGTTATAGTCGTATAAATTCTACAGCTACAGCGTGTGTACGTAGGTTATATTATAGCATATATATGGGTCGTGTACACTCGATGCCCGTGTGCTGTAGGTATTATATAGCGCAGCAGTAGTCCTCTTGCACCTCGTCGGCTATTATAATATTATTATCGTCGTCGTTCGTATACACACGATAAACATACATGACACGGCTGCCGGACAAACGCATATAGTACACTATACAGAGTGATTCGCCTAGAGCGCTCGCCTCCCCCTCCTCCGACTTCTCATTAAATGATAAATACACCTGCTGGAAAGATATACTACGGGGAGCTTATATATATACCTATACATCGTTTAGGAATACATGGATCAGTCTATAAGATAAACTGCAGAGGCAGATAGGACATATAATAACGGTCGATAATCCTGTATAGAAAAAGGAGATATTATTATGTATTTATTATTTTACTCAAATTAGGGTCTTTATCAATATTGTACTATTAAAACCTAATATGTTTTTACAATTGCTAGGATTTTTTTAAACCATTTACGCCATTCAAGGAACTCACCTGCAGTAAGGTGATACGATTTTTTTTTCAAACGTAAACCATCTATCTACTGTTAAATAGTTAAGTACCTGGTGATATTTTTGAAAATGTTGATACAATATTAAATCAAAATTTGAACGAGTTGTTTCTGAATTAGTTAACTTAATATACCTACCTATAGGATATTATTATAGTTCACAATGATAGTAACTTAGGTTTAAAACAGCCATTTGCAAAATGAGATCCGATAACCCCTAACTCGTCTTTGCATATGCCTACCTACCTATATTTAAATACTCAACTTATTGACGCTTAAAAGTTCAAATATACATTTTAAATACGTTATTAAAACATATTTTTATGAAATTTGGTTAAGTTTACATTTTATTAAAGACAATAAATAAACAATGTATTTGATGCGTTCTCGTAAAAATAAAACCCATATCACATTGCAATTTGCATCGGTACGGAAAATTCTTTGGAATTGTACGTTTTAAAAAGTATGATTAAAAATTCCGAAAAAAACAGAACTCAAATAAACGAGTTATTACTTATTAATAGACGAACGGGAGTGAGCATCGTCGGTGGATCGCCCTGTATGTTGGAGCAATTATCCGCGGGCGGGTGCAGTGATCGCGCACGATTCGACCGAAAAAAACCACACAGTTCGGTAGTTGTTCGGTTGCAGTAGATATATTATAATAGTTTGGTGTATTATAGCATAGACGTGGGAGTAATTAGACCTTCGGTGGAAATTATACGTTTTCGGTCTCGTTCGACGCAGCAGCAACAGTTTAGGTATATATCATAATAGTTTGAAGATGAAAAAAAAAATCATACATGTATGGCGTACATAAAACTGTGAGTGGAAGTTGTGGAACTACCGGGTTTGGACTGCGTGGCCCAGGTGCAGTTATACGATATTATAATATTATATTATTGCCGCGGTCTTTAATAACAACGCTGGTCGGTCGACGACGATTATTATTATAATATGTATCATAATATATAGCCATATATAGGTAATATTACAGTAGTGTATATAATCGCGTACGCATGACCAAAATATTATTACGAGTTTCTGTTATTTTCGATTTCAATCTTTAAGTATAAAAATCGTTGTTTGGCGAGTTTTGTGGTACCCGTAACATAGGTATACCTACGCATCAAGTATATAATTATAATATATAATATTGTAAAATAATAATAACGTATATATAAATATGGTATTTTTTTTCTATGAACGTGTTTTGTATCGCCGACGAATCGGAAACGATATAGTATATTATTATGTTATAGAGGTGCTGGATTTAAATGCAAATGCTTATTATTTTGATATATTATCGAACGTACGCAGATTTGGTAGAATAATTTTGATTAGAAATCTTGACGAACCTCGTCAGTGGATTAAAATATCGAATATTCTTACAGCATATTTTAGAGAAATAATGCATATCAATTGCTCGTTTCTGGACGATTGCATATTATGTACAAGCTGCAGATTTTTTAAATATTTAATGAAGTAGTCGAGATTCTGTTCAAAAAAATTCATATCATAATATAAATAGTAAAATATAATAAACTAATAATATAACATAAAATATATAATATAGGTATATCGAATGTAAGTACACCGCAGTTTTAATTAAATTCTATTGAACATTTCATACATCAGTTTGATAATAATTTACATGTAAACAATTTAATAAATAATAATGATATGTTTAGGTTATTAAACCTAACCTACAGTGAATATTAATTTTATTAGCATATTTGTGGATCTGCATTCTGCAGAATGTTTATATTTTATGCTCTTTTACCCATGACTTCATGAGTTTGGAACCCAAAGTTTATATAATAAATAATAATTATTATTATTATCATTCACAGTTAGGTACTGCTCTCGACTGGTAAACAACGTGGTATCATCATTACATGTATGACCATTTTCTATTATTTATGATATACAGTCCCATTTTTTTAATCACGTGTTGAGGTTGGACGCCATCATACCGATTAATATTTACTTATTTTTCGTACACCTATAATACCGTTTGAAGTGCTTTTTAAATAACTTTTTATCGTACAAGATTTTAGATTTTTTTTAAATTTCATGTAATCGAGAGCGTTAATTTTTCCTGGAAATGAACAAATGTCGAACATACCGTATAGAGGTACCTATTATAGTATTATATAATATATGCACTCAAACATTTTAACTTTTGAGTGCAATAATGTTTGCGTATTCAAATTCCAATTCTGCACAATTCGAAAGTATCTCTTCGCACCCATCGAAAAGATTAAACTAAAATTACGGGTGTAATTATAATATATGTAATACTAATACAATCATGTAGGTATTTGTAAGATGGGTTGTAGGTGGATCGCAAAAACAATACGTAAACGGAAAAAATAAAAACGAATTTCAGACTCGACTCTCGAATGTTTGTTTTTTTTTTCACACAAAATATTTTATTACATTATTCAACTACATAATATTATTATCGGTGTTATAGATAATTACTTACGATACATATAGATTGATCGATTAAATTATATATTTATACATATATAGCCATATAGGTAATAGTCGCCGTTCTCCATAATCGGATTTGAGTCGACAATCGACAATCGCCCACCTCCGCGCAAACTGTAATATATTATTACATAATATATTATACATTGACAATATAATATATAACGACAAATGTGTGAGCTCGCTCGATATAAATCTGAGCGGTGCACCTACATAACATAACGTGTACGCATGTAATACGCCTAATAACAATAAATGCATTTCTCTCTCTCTCTATCTCTCTCATTCTTTCTCTCCCCGTCCCTCTCATTCGCTCCCTCTCTTTCTCTCTCTTTCTGTTTCGACCATACATCAACTCTGTATAATATCTTTAGCTATGTCGTATTTTATATATAGAAATCCTCACCACTTCCGCGACGAGCTGCTTATGTTTATGCGTAAGCGACATGTCTTACTTATAATATATACATAGGTATCTACATCATATTCTCGATTCTTCCATACTTTTCAACCTGTCTGGGCATTGAATTAGTACAATATTATAATGTATAAAAGTGGACTTTTATAGTATATTTTATAAACTATTCAATAACATTAAAATAAATTTTATTATTAATTTATGATATATAAAAATATAATATGTGTACCTATTAATGTAAAATAATTGATTTTTTACTTAGATAATGTCTAATTTTAAGTCGTTACAAAACAGCATTTACAATTTTTTTTTCATCTTTACGAATTTTGTTAAAAATTGAACTGAAAACTCTCATTAGGAACAATGTATGGATAGAGGGGTATGGATACCATATTTGAGAAACCTTATATTAAAATTCAAACACTTTTACCCAAAAAAAATATTTTTATCATACATAAATATTTTGAAAACTATATTATGTTTAATAAAATATTTTATTTGAATATTAGGTGAAGATTTCGAGTAGATTCAGCTATTCATTTTTAAGTTACAATAAAAGAAATACAAAACAAATTTGTTCAAAATCTAATTTCGCTTAAGACGCCTTGTTTTCTATATTAATATTTTTACAAATTATGTCGACATTTTTTATTTAGTACTAGTAAACTTTACTCCAAAGTACCAACTAAATAAAATTTTCTACTAGAAATCGCACTCGATGTTGAAAACCGAAACTTTTCTACTGCTCCAAAAAGATGATGCCGGACAGAAAAAAAACACATAATAATAATAATTGTAATATCAATATAATATTATTATATTCATCGCTCCGCCAAGAGTCTAAAAATGCTTAAAGGTGATTTTTTTAATTCTGATCGTTTGAAATGATTTTAAATTACCTATGTAAAAAAAATATTTTCAAAGACGTCAACAGTTTACCTATATAGTAGCCGGTATGCTGGGCAGTTTAATACATTTCCGACTATGTGTCTATATATACACTTACCCCTTTACCCATGTGTAAGTATTATACACACTCGTCGCCACATCACCTCCCTTTCCCCCTACAGATCACCTACGCGCACATTAAACAGCACATACGAGCGTCGTGCATGATATATTACGTTTGTACAATATTATATATTGTCATGTACATAAACTGCGGGTACACTGTGTACAATATGTGTAGTGTAGGAACACGCTCACATATTATAATATTATAACTGCGAAGACAAGTCGCCGACCGAAACGTAATTTGTTGCCCGCGAGCCGTCGATTTCCATACAGTAGCGCCCTTGGGGGACTCGCGTATACTATGCACGTATGTGTACACCGTGTACACATAATATTATACACGTAGGTATTACACATCTGTGGCAGCCTGCATCTGCACCCGTCGATAAATGCACTTGCACTTGATTCAGTCCGTCTGTCGCTGCTGTGTTATGCACGCAGCGTGGGACGTATATTATTATTATTATTATTATTATCATCATAGGTCTTTAAGTTATGATATTGGCAATATGTTTTATGTGTGTGTGTGTGTGTGTGTGTGTATAATGTCTGTTGCTCTAGGATACGCATTACATTATATAACATTATTATTTGATTATTTGATTATTAAGTGCAATGTAAGAGCATAAGAGTTGTGAGTATATTATATATAATTATTATTATACATAACTTATCATGTATATTATAAAGAATACGAGTATAATATAATAATATTATGGTACACGGTACACCTCAGACTTACGATATATTCCGGAATCCGGATAAGATTGAATCCGGTACAGGGTATAGCGTATATTATATCGAGGCGGCAAACTTCTAATTAGTAGTACATCACATATTAAAATATACTACATTCATATTGTACATATTATATTATGTTGCATGAATCCGTGCGATTATATTATATAGCTGCTATTTGTGTTTCCCATTTGTATAAATATTTAATAATTAATATTATAACATAATACACATACATAATATACTATATTGGTACGCAACGATTTATATTTAAATTCCAGTAATTCGTGATTTATAACACAACATTTACCGGTCACAATAACATTGTTCATTTTAATACTTATTATTTTTTTTTTCATTAAATTGGTTCAACCAATTTAAATAATATAACATATATTATAGTAATATTGCTACCTACATATTAATCAGGGGCCTCGGTTTTGCACCTGAATTAACAGGAACCCAGTAACATATCAAAAACTCTAATATCTTATTTTAAAATGGTAAAAATTGAAGAATTTTTTACCAGTACTGATTTCAATTGGTACATTCATAAACTTATAATTTTGTGTTATTAGCTTTAATATTAGAGTGGATAAAAATGATCTATTAGCAGACTCAAAGGCAAGAATATTATCCATGTACCTTGTAAAAATTCATATTAATATATAGTTACCAGCAGTTGGTATAAATGATAATAATAAAGTATGTCATAAATTAAAGCATCATAAATCGGTGTTGTACAGACATAATCACAAATAGGTGGGTGGCATGCTTAATTTCCAGTGTAAATTAATAACAAATTAACCTCATTTATTTTATTTGTCGCAATATAAATCGTTTGCGATCTCGTTATAATACAATAATACAGGTAAAGCGTTATTCTTGATAACATAATATATTAATACAGGCCACGACTATCTCTACAGCAACTCACCTCTTCAATTCATCGTTAGGATAAAAATAAAGGTACACCTTGTGGAGGAGAGTAACAAAATTGAAATATTATACCAATTTACAGTGTCAATTAGTTTAATTATTATTCGGCGATAAACGTTATTTCAGGGGTGAAAATGGGTAGAAACTGGACTTATATCTGCTGTTATATTAGAGGGGTGCATAAGTATACCTATGCACCAATTGCACCCTCTGCTGCAGAAGTGAACATAAATTTTAAGACCGAAATTCTTACAATTGTTTAAAATATATATTTTTGGTAAAATAATTAAGGGGGGGTTGGTTTTGGGGTGCTTAGTTCTCTCAAGTTTCAGGAGAAAAATAATGAATCTCTGAATTTCGTGTTTGGTACTTTTAGCCCCCTCCCCATCTCAAATGTAAGCTCTAGCTGCACATATGGCTTGCTATAGGTATCTCTTGTATATATCTGACTTTTTAAGTGTACATTATGGGCTGCAACTCATAAACAAATACTATTATTTTTAATTTAAGATATACTTATACTGCTACCTATGGAATATTCGATCTTTTTTACTGCCATCTGTGACCGATAATTAATTTACATTGGTGGGTTGAAATTTAAAAATTATATACGAGTATATGCATATATATTATGTGTTTTCGTTGTGCGCAAACGAGTTACAAGTTATAATTTTCAGGTAAAAAGTTTTGTGTGCAAACGAGTCACACCGACATTATGTTAATATCTGCTTTGCTATAAATGTCGAGGTGATTTCTCAGTTCGCCGACACCCAGTTTGCCGACACCCAATTTGCCGATAGCTATATCGGTCAATGTCAATACCTATAGACATCGCTTGTACCGACCAGATATTTATATAATTTACAAACAATGTTGACTTAACTGATATTCCATTAGAGCGTTTAACCATTTTTTTTATTTTAACTAAATATTATACATACTAATGTATTATATTCAACAATTATTAAATTAATGCACATTCGTTTTAAAGAGGTAGGCTTATATATTTTACCTAAATGAAAATAACCACAAACATATTTAAATTATTGTATTGTAGTATTTAATATTAGATACATATTATTATTTATCATTTACCATAGTATACACTATACGTATTTAAGTGTATTACCATTGATTATAGACTATTATATACTATATTACCTACCTAATTATTGGTATAACAAAATAATGACCTTAAATTGCATACCCAAAGCGCCGTCTTAAATTTTTATATTTTTTTTTATTTGAGCTATAACAGTGTTCCAACGACAAATAGTTATTACATAGTATTAGCTATCTACAAAACATACAGTGAAAAACACAGTTCATCTCAAAAAGTATTGAAAATATTTTTTTTTTACATATTAATTTGAACCATTTTAAAAATATTTTTTTAAGCTATTTTATTTAAATTGTTTAATTTTTTGAATGATAATTGATAACTATTGTTCACGTGTAATGTAAGTAATTTAAATCATGGTACAAATCATATTATTATCTTATCCCATGTGGGGAGTCATTCATTTCAGTTTATAGAATATTTTCGATTTGTTTACTATTGAAAATATTTTGCAATTTGTATACCTGCATGAGCAGTAACGTTCGATAATTTTTTTGATTGATTGAACGGTCAATAAATAGTCTTGCAAGTTATAAGGAAGCCTATCAACACAAAATAATACAACATATCATCGTAAACATCAGATCAGAAGCTCATACAATCAATTATAGGACTCGTCTTTATCGATCGACCAAGGTGCAGACAACATTGTATGAAGAGCTACATAATTATCAACAGTAGCGTACTCAGAATTTTTTTTCTGGAGGGGTTATAATTTATTTTTGTCGAATTTTATCTGAAAATGATTTATTAATGATAACGCTGTTATAATTTAACAATTTTTGGAGGGGGTTTCAACCCCCCCCCCCTGGATACGCCACTGGTTATCAGGTTGGAAGAAATACGATCTACACGTATACCACCTTATGAGCCATGAACGAAATATTCATATTCGATGTGCAACGAGTTCAAAGTCAGGTTGAGTTAATACCTGAGAATTTATAAATGCGCTAAAGAAATTAATTACAATTTTTTTTTGTAAATTTGATTCCATTGTTCACCAAGTTCGCTATATTATTGCTCAGCTGTGTGGAACATAGACAATGAAACGTGTCAACGTATAAACAACATGGCGAAGACTGCAGAAGGTTAATTAACTTTAGAATAATCGTATATAAAATTTCATTAGATTAGATTAGGAGTTAGTGTGAGTGATCAAATTAATAAATTACGAGTAAATATATACTAGTGTATAATAATAGTAAATCTCGCCAAAATAATGAAAATAATTTCTCATCTACATATATCATATATGGGTAGTCAATATAGAAAATGAATAGTGAAATGGTTATAGATAGGCGTAAAAATAGACTGGAGATAGGAAAAGTGTCAATATCGAGTCAAAATCAAGGAAAATACCAGTCGATATCTCACGCGGAAGTAAAAGTGCACTAACCTGTCAAAAGTGCAATCAATGCTGTCGTTGGAAGGGAACGAGATGTCCGTTCGGGTTCAACGGAAGAGCGGGAGTGTTTCTTTTGTATAGGATGACTTAATGACATACGTAAAAAGTGTATAAGGGAGCACCAATGAACATTTTTTTTCCAGTTGTATGCACACGTGATATATGTAGTACCTATAATATAGAATAATAATATAGTAAAAACCATATTTTAAGATTTTTAATTTAAATTTCAAATAATTAACATTTAAAAATGTCTTACATTTTAAATATTTAAACAAAATGTAGGTATAGTGAGATGTGGAGTTTAAGAACAGCAATTTTAAAAGGTGGGGTGATCGATCTCAAGTAGTCATATATATTAACAAATTCAAATTGGTTTTCGTCTAATCGTGTTTCAGGTCCATCGGTATATGATTGATAAACGATTGGTACATTTTTGTTGAAATAATTGACTGTTTGAAATCTCAAATCTCCTTGATGAAAAAAATTATAAAATTATATTCGGCTGAACAATAACGGTCTGTAGACTGTATAAAATGCTATGCGAGGTTAAAATGTATCTTTAAAAGAAAATAGAGCGCCTGTGTTAGTGTGTAACCATACACATTAAAATCTGTGGCAGAATTTAAATTGCAACTTGTTGCACACTTGCAGGATAGAAAATATACTAGAAATTGAGGAAGTCGAAATGTATCGATTATTGATAGTTACTGTGCATCATAAATTATGGTAGTACCAAAATTAGATGGTAAAATTGTAGTTCGTCTATAAATCTAAAAACAACGTTTCAACATTGAATCCAAATTCAGGAACAAACCGAAAAAGACCCATCATTGCTTCTCCGTAATATCTGGATTTTAATTTTTTAATCCGATCATAATATTTTAATAAAATGTTACCTACATCAAGAAAAAGATTAAATGCTTAAATACTATAGGTGGATTTAACTACTTTAAAGTGAGTACCTATGTATAATAATATATATTATCTTACCTATATGTATATAATGTATAATATTCTTATTTATTATTTGATAAGACGTAGAGCGCTATATATAATGTTTTTTCGTGAGCAAGGAATATTAAGATTATACTTATAATTTCCTGATACATTATACAGTAGATAACAGAATAGTTACACGTTTTTTTCTTTTTATAATCGTTGTTTAAAGATGAGTTAAAAGTTTAAACTTTAAAATGCAACATATGTACGTTAAGAATTATCTACCATTACTCGGTCAGGCTTGTAGGTATTGAAAGTCGAGAGTTATAATAAATGTTCATCATGATGAAAATCATCTGCAGATTTATTATTTAAAATGTATAATACCTACACAACAGTTTGCAAATAATATTATGTTAACCCTTTCACTGCTAATGACGTACCTTCATGCGCAAGTATACGGTATAGTTTTATAATAATGGTAGAATATAAAAAAACCAAAGGTTTCACCATCTAATTAACCTTATAGATTTTTAGAATTTAGATGAAAGGACAAGGAAATAAAAATGAAAATACTATTTTTACATGCTGGCACGACGGCACATCTTCTAAATCCGTGGTAATAATAGTTACTCAGTTCAATAGTTCATAGACGATAATATTTATAATATTATTATCCATGATTTTATTCAGAACTGAAATCATAAAGAATAAAATACTCCATGACCAAAGTATTGAATTCATAACATTTAAGAAGAACCCTACACGCATCTGTCTCCGTCTTACTCTTACAGACGCATAACGTGGCGAATAATACGTTCTAAATAATCTATTTAATTAAGTTATGTACCTTATGTTTAATATAAGACTATAAGAGTGAATTATTGACCTTTTATCAAATTTAGAAGTAAGAATAAAATTATCTAGTGAATCCGATAGTTTTTTTTTTTATTATAATGCGTTAAAGCGGGCTATGAACATTTTAAATGTTCATAAAGTCATAACTAGGCTTTTAAAACTAATTATGAAATGAATAAGCGCTGCTGTGCAGTAGTAAGTTGTCGAACATATTATCATTGTGTTATATTTTAATTCAATTATTTGATGATTAAAAAAAAAATTAATTAAAATAGAAAATTTCGAAATAGAGTAATTTCTTGGTGAATTTTTTTTCTGATAAAGGTTGAAAAACTTGTTATGAATCTTCTATTAAAATTTCTAATGTAAGCTCAAAAGGAGTCAAAATAGTTTGAAAATGTACCATGTATGGAAAATGCTAATATAAGTATTAAATATTTGGTGAAAATTTCAAGTATAATAACCTATTGTTATTCGTTTTTAATTACAACAAAATATCAAAAATCGATAGATGGAAATTTGTTAATTTACCAGGGAAAATCCAATACTTATCGTAAAAATATTTTAAATTCAATCACTCATAAAAAAATTAATGTTTCTTTTCTGTAAACTTTTTTCAATTCTGAGTGGAACGATGAATGTACTGATTTTACAATGATGTGTGTTTTTTTTATTTATTTTTTATTTTTGTGTCTGTCATCACCTTTTAGGACAGTAAAAGTGCTTGGATTATCTTTAATAGTATCTTTTCTATAATAAAAAAGTGAATCTAGTTGGTACTTTGGGAGTTGAAAAGTGAAAATTTCCCAGTAGTTTTCAAAAACGCCGTGAAAAACAAAAGAAAAATTAAGGAAAAACGGTTTTCGAAAAAATCGATTTTGTTTTTTGGTGCAACTCTTAAACAAATTACCTTGACATTTTGACTAAATGTTTATATTAGCATTTCCTATACACTATACAATTTTGAAAATATTTTGATTCTTTTTGAGCTGTTTACGGACATTTACAGCTTTCAATTTTTAGATTCTGAGTGAAACGATGAATGTATTGATTTTACAATGATGTGTGTTTTTTTTTTTTTTT
>WHPZ01585705.1:0-21611 GCA_016617965.1 Macrosiphum rosae
TGCCGTCTCGAATATTTCACGCGTAAAAGAACGAAGTGACATAGAAAATGCCGAATGTATACAACATTGCAGTTGCAATCGCCTTAGGGTATTTTATTGTTTATATTGTGAGGGGAGGGGGGAAAGAAAATAGTATACGAGATTTGTACGGTCTCGAGGTGTTGATTTTATATCGCAGCCAGTGAATCGGAAAAATATAAAAATCACTTCTGGAAAGCAGATAGATTATTATTTACCGCACGAAAACACGGTCGGCGTGCTGCTCGGAGACCGGCGCAATAGGAACTGTTTCGTTTAAACTCTACTTAGGGCACCCTAAAGATCTGTCGAGTTTCGTTTATGCTTCGCGTAAAAATTCGAAACATAATCCTTTAATCGCGGTAGATTATAAAAAGGTCACAATTTTTTACGGTTCGGAACACCTCGCTCAAACCCGCTGACACGTTGAAAACTTTTAGCCCAAAACAAATGGTATTTTTTGGACGCAGATTAATCGGTTCGGGTGCACCGGGTCGAAACGGATAAATTACATTACACAAGATGATTTTCAAAATATGTTTATTTTATATTGTTATAGTATAAGTTTGTTTTTTACTTTTTTATCAGTGCCCGGATAATACAGTATTACAATAGATAAACGTCGACAGAGATGATAATATATCGCGATATTTTTTAGCGAAGTGCCTGTTTACAATACTCGAGTTTTGCTCTTTAATCGATTGAAATGGCCCAGGGTTTGAAACCACTTCCAGAAAAATAGGTTACCGGGTCCGGTAGCCGGTAGGGAGAGACGGACAAATTGTTCGGAGTCGGTAACCAGTTTTCAGAGTTTTTAAATGTTTTTAAATGTAGTGGTCATCGATTGCTGGTTAACAAAATGACCTATGAAAATGAAATTATCGGTTCGGAACCTGTTTTAAATCTTCAAGATTACCTGGTGGTAACCCCTTCGAAACTGCAGGATTTTCGCTTTTGTCCTTAGTTTTCCCTTTTTTTCTGAGGTTGGATTATTTTGGAATATTTTATAAAACAACAGAATCGCATTAGTAATATTTTTTTTACTTTAGGATAAACATAAATATTAAAAACAAATTGTGGTAGTTTTATAAACTTAAAATATACCTATTAAAAACAAAACTTTTAATAAAAATCAAACTTGAAACTTGGAAAATAATAATTTATCAGCAGAACTGTATATCTCAGCATTTTCTGATGATTCTACCACCCATATCACTATATCAGTATATTATTATACCGTACCACTGCCGCCATGGTAACCCACATTGTTATTTTTGTTCTGGTGCTATTATCTTTGATATTTACATCATGATTCTATTAATAATCAAATTAATAATATCTTCTGTTATTTACCAATAGGAAATAGGTAGGATAGTTCATTAATAAAATTAATTGCCACAAAATAAGAAAAGGATAAATTAAAAAAAAAAATTAATATAAAGTTAATTTGTTTTGAAATTTATCGGTTTTCATAAGCTATTCGGTTCTGAAAAAAAAACAGTCACCGGTTACAAACCTTAACGGCGTATATGTTATTCAAAACAATAAATTAAAAACGTGATATAATTATATTATATATAATAAAAAACAGTGTCCACACTTATTTCACTCAAATAATAAGTATAAAAAAACTATATAATTATATATTATTACAGTACTTATACACACGTGCCTATATAATAAGTAAAACAAAATAAATAATTCTATAGTTGTTTAAGAAGTCGTGGAAATAAAAAAAAAAAGTAGCACAGGTATTTGATAAATTCTCGAAACGTGCGCGTGCACTTGGACTAGAAAGGACGTAGGTAATTCGTCCGAGTAGTTTCGAGAAGCTAACGTTTCCGATGTTTTGTATACGTTTACTTCATATTTTATATTACAAGCCTCGTGAGAAAATACAAAACAATATAATAATAATAATATGCTGCACGCATCTCAACTCCTCGAACAAAGTTAAATTCAAAGAAGCAACGAACAAAAGAGTCGAACATTCGCGTTCTGGTCTGCAACCAGTCTGTGTGCATAATATGCATACGATGTTTTAATTTTTTAACCTCAAACACTGCACCGGTGAAGGGCACGCACTGAACAAAATATTATGTTTTACTTGAGAGCTTTTGATGTCTTTGATGTGTGTGTGTGTGTGTGTGTGTGTGTGCGGGCACAGCACGTCTGGTGAACGGAATTAATTTTAATATAATATTATACTGAACATATTATATACACACAAGCCTGCAGAAGGAGAGGGTGAACTGTAAGCTCGCGATGACAATTTATTCGAAACCCTTCGGAAAAGGTCCTGGACGATGGTGGAGATATGGTCGCTCAGGGGAAGCCCAAGTGGTACAACACATTTCCACTTCAGTGTACTATGCTCCACTTCCACATTTACGTATACTCCTACCCTACTCCCACCTACGGGACACGTCGACAGGGATGGTTTCGGCTGAAAACTGCAACTGGCCACCACACGTACCTAATACCTACCCCACCACCGCCACCGCCACAGACACCGTCACAATGGCAGCACGTCCTGAATCGATAATAATATTCATCTGATGTCCCGTCGAGGCGTCGAGCGTCGTTGGGATTAACCCCCCGCCTTGGACCGTTCAAGTCCTGTCCTCTTGGGTTAAGTGAAAATAATATATTTTATGTCTCCCCAGACTTATGCGCCTACAAAGATACAGCGATAATAACAGAGTGGTTAATAGATATAATAAATATGTTGCGTTCTTTTTTTTTCTTATAGTTTTCCACTCTCTAGTCTTTTTGAAAAAAATATAAAATACACGATAGCTTTAAGAATACATACATAACATTATCACTGAATATTTTCTACTATTACGTGGTGATAATGAGATATAATATCTATAGACTTATTTTTATTTGAACAATTTTTATATTTTTTTTTTTTATTGAACTTATTATATTTTAATACACAATCCGTATTATGTATTTTTAAGTGACGGCACTACTCGTTATACACCTACACATATAATTATAATTTATAATCCATTTACTGCTAATTGGCTTTTTTTTTCTCCGAATCCCAAATCCATTGCGCAATAAGTAAGTTAGGTGCTTATCTTGTCTGAAACATGAAACTTGAATTATTTTAAATACCATTGAGTCGATGACAAATAAACTATATCTATGATTGGTATTATAATCTCAACCGCACATTTGTTTAACTTTTGTTGTACGATAGGATCTTCAATTAATCTTTGACTATTGTTTCGTTTTCTAAATTAATTTATACCTACATCATCTCTGCTTGTAGAACTACTTTCTAAAATTTCTTTTTTACTTTAATCCTAAAGTTTCTATTTTTTACGTATTTCAATACCTAGTCAATTCAAATCTAGTCGTACTGTCAAACTAATTACCTATAGTTTTATACATTTTAATATTTATATTTCGTATAATTAACATTATTTTAAAGATAGGTGGTTAACTTTAATACTCAAACAAATACCAATTATGCATATCAAATCCTAATATAATATAATAAACATTATATATTGTTTTATTAAAAATATACATTTAAGCCTCGTGTATACAATGAACATTTTGTTGTAATTATAGAAATTAGAATGTGTTTCATTTATTTAATATGGACATAAATAAGTTACCTACTAATACAATATATTAATACCTATTAATACCTAGTGTAGAACATTATATATATATATCTTAAAAGTTCTGTATCATTTTATTGTTAAATTCAATAAATATTATAATCATAAATTAGTCTAAAAATAAACACCAACGAGACATTAATCTCTAAGAAATTAGAACATTTATAGAGCTTGATCTATGCTGTATATTATTACAAATAATAATTATACTCTCAAACATAAATTTGTCATTTATTTAAAATATTTAGACATCTCATATAAAGTCATATGAAAACCATCATATTATGTACTTTATGTATTAAAAAAGGAACATAATATAAATTGAAGTAATCTGACATTATGCGTTTGTATAATATGTACCTACCAGTAACCTACTTAAAAACTAATAATGTTAGCAACATTATGTTACGATGGTCACTACATATTCAGTAAATCTGAATTCTACAATAATTATACTACACTGAGAATTTTTATACTTATATTTTATTTTTGTTAAAATTTAAAA
This sequence comes from Macrosiphum rosae, assembly GCA_016617965.1. NCBI lineage: Eukaryota > Metazoa > Arthropoda > Insecta > Hemiptera > Aphididae > Macrosiphum > Macrosiphum rosae. The sequence continues at coordinate 4,165 of WHPZ01585705.1, forward strand.
TGTACAACTGCCTATTTATTCTATATTTTACACTAAATTGTGGAGTTAATAAATATGACTATACCAAGGAAGTACTAGAAATGAGATTACCTTAATATTTTAATCTTGTAATGTTTATATTATATGTAATAAATCAGTATATCACATATTTATCGAGTTGTATACAATTTAGATTTTATACATATGTTTAAATAAATTATTTCCAAACTATACAATAATCAGTTGCTTAGAATGACTCGAAATAATACAAATCAATAATACAAATAACAATAAATGGAGACTACAACTACATAATACATTACAAGTAAAAAGTTTCGTTAACACCCGATTCAAAACTCTATCCGTTACTACTTAAAATCATCAACATGGTAATATTATATTACTATTATAATTTTCATTTACAACACCCATAGAAATACAGAATCAATTATTTTATGAAACTCGTTAAACATTTTGTTTTCTACGTAAAAATATAGCAAAACTAGTACACAATTCAAAATAAACAAAATATATTAGTTTTCCAATTTCTAAATAAAATTATGTGTCTTATTGAAAACAATAAAAACTCAACACCACATAATATTAGCTTTATTTTTTAAGTTAATATGAATTTTGACAACAATATTGCTATCTTCAGTTTAAAATAACCAAGTCTATAACTGTAGTAAAAGTTTTGTACTAAAGATGGCATTACTGTCGCCAAAATACGTATTTACATACCTGCCCGATACGTATACAATTGTTTTTCTCTATTCTTAATAAAACATTAACAAAAAGTTCCAATCGTCTCTGAAATATATTCTTTTCGATATTTTATTTTTAAATACGTACCTACTTCTTAATATTCTTTGTTTTGTGTGTACGAGTATAAAATATATAAAAAATATATTATAATAAATGTATATTATATCAATCTATAATTTTGTTAGTTCAAGATAATAATATAATGTAGCCATGTTATAGCCTTACAGGTATATTTCAATATATTTTTAAATACTTGTTCGATACTTTGCTGTCTTCTCTTAATAACTAAATTGATAAACAATTATAACTTTCATAATCTTCATTCTTATTAATACTGTTATCCATTTGACTTAGTACTTATTTATAGTTATAACTCGACAAAATATGTACTTTAGTCTTTAACTACTACATAATTTATAATACTTGCACTTTGTTACAGCTGACAATATATTGAATAGAAATTAATAATTATACCTTACAGTAGGTATTACAGATTATACAAACTTCGAAGTTTGTACCAAAATGAATGATTTCCAAAAATTCACAAGTAATAAAAACGATTAATTGCATAGTGCAATATAATATTATATTTCAGATGCATGTAGCCATACCATATAGGTACCTAGTCATTAATCAACACAACGTTGTTAAATATTATATAGGTACCTAAGTATCTATTAAGTATATTAACCTATTGTTAATACGACGTAGATATTTATCTATAGACTGTAATTTGACTTTTGAAAATTAAATTACCATAATAACTGTAATAAATAGAATTAAACCACAAATATATATAATCGGAAATAACAAATAATAATTATCGTACGAAAATATAAAATTAATATTATAACAATATATTATTGTCCGACATTAATTAAAACTATTCAAGACGTTTTTATTAATTCTATCAAAAACATAATATGTTGTCATTGAATAAAAACTTTTAAGAATTTAAAAATAAATTCATAGGTATGAATAGTTATTGTTCTCTTTATAAGTATACCTAATGTTAATACTATGATTTTATTTAGTTGACGTCATAATATATTCAATAATTTTTGACAACAATAATCTACGGAGTGAGTAAAACACACGTTCAAATTAAAGAATTAGAATTATTATTATTTAGTACGAAAAAAATCATATCGAGAATTTGTTTTTGAAGTATTACAATAATATTTTATGTTGTTGAATAGATTTAGTTTAACACTTGGACGTTATATTAACTTGGGTACCTACTGCGCAGCAATTCACTATATATAATCAATCTAATCTATTTGCCCCCAAACTAATAATGTCTGTTCCAGAAACGTGACCATTGAAAGCATAAACAATAGCCTCAAAATTTCTTACATAAGCATATAACCACTAAAGTGCATTCACAATGACATAAATCATCCTGATATCCCTTGTTTATCTTAGTATATCCTACCGAAAAGCTCATCCAAACGTTTAAAACATATACATGAAGTCAAATGATATATTACCTACTAAAAATCGCGGACAGAAAACAAAAAAAATAACGACTGCTGGAACTCTTCTCGCTTCAATCTGCACTTTGACGCAAGCCAATATTGTATTTTGGAAGAATCGATAAATCATCACTTCGAAAAATGATTTTAAATGGCGAAGCTCATCGGTTCATTCACTACTTATAATGTACTAGCTGAAAATCGCGTGCTCCGCCCCCTAGATGGTTATTTGCAAATTGTGGGGCTGTTTCGTTGCCCAACAAATCCTGTCTATTTTTTTATGAAGAGCAATTGAACTGTATGCAGAGTAGTGTAAAACTGTTATATACATCTCATAATGTAATATTATCTCTCGGCAACATTTGTGGTTTTGCCAAGGTCAGATTTTCTCTTTACGGACATTATTCGCTTTTATAGTATATTATATTTTATAGAATAAACAATACATTTCGACCAATAAACATAAAATATTCAAAATTAACATCTAAAACTATAACAGTTGTAATCAATAACAACCTTACAATAAACAAAAATATATTATTATTATTATGTTCATTTTTCTCATGGACAGATTGCACCACTTCTGAATTTTGGACATCCAGATTTCCTACTTTTCCGGTAGATTTTCCTAAATGTTTCTATCATAACATCCTGGTCCTGAAAATTAGAAACATAACAAAAAAATAATCAGCCAATTCTGCCAAGCCGTTCCGGAGCCAACCCGTGACACAAAATCTGGACTTGCTTTTATAGTATAGATTATGAATATTTATTTTTTTGATAATTTTTAAATTATAAAGAAGTTCTTAAAACGTTCATGTATAATATTATATTCAGTGTGGAAGACTTAAAGTGCCAAAATCACGATACCTGTGTGGTATATAGCACTGCTTCATTCCAAATGTTAAATTTACTACTACATCGTTCACAAACACTAAACGAATAATCTTCATCGACAAGTGTGTTGGCTGATTATGATAAATCGTCAGAGTATTTTATTATATTGCTAGTACTTAGAGTTAGTATAGTAAACAGTCGCAGAAGCTATACCTACCGTATATAAGGATAGTTAATTTTACAAAAACAATTGCGTGTAAAGGAATATTATGCGTTTTGTTAAATGAAAAAAAAATATAGATTTTTACAATAATTATATAATCTGTACATATATACCTACAGTAGATTATTGACGATTTTCAATATTTTGAAATATATATAATATTCATATCGGTACAAATCATAATATTTATTTTCTACATATTTGGCGCCTATCTCGTATAATATATTATGTTCTACTATAATTTTGGCGTAAATTATATAGGTAATAAGTATTTTTTTATATCTTTGGCGCTTATAAATCATATAGCCATACATATTGTATCATAGTATATAGGGTTGTAAAATTAGGTTTAATGTTTGTAAAAAATTCTTATTCTCCGAGATAAAACAATTTTGTATAATGTTATTATGACTTGACTTGACAATAATCATTTCATAAAATAATAAAACATCAGATGAAACACTATTAACCATCAAAATTCCATCACCGTTCGTAGAACTAATTAATTTACTAATCAATACAACTTTAATCGCTTTTCAAATCATTGTACAAACAAGTATTTTTCTTCCCAGCATGGAAATTAAATTTAGGTGTTGAACTTTCAATTGGTGTAATATAGGCTACGGTATTTTAATAAAACTTCACTCTTTGCTATGAAAATCCAAAAATAAACTGTTGGTATAGAATTTACAATCTATATACAGTGTAATAGTACATATTATTCTGTAGTACATATTATTATGTCAAAAGACTTCATAAAAAAAAATATCATTGTAAAATCAATAATATACATTACGTCTATAAATAACAGAATATCTACTGTAGAAACTCGAATTCAATATGTGTATAATATTATCAAGGCACCATTATGACGGACAGTATTTTCACTTGGGTTACTCGTAATAATTCCTCGGTGTTAAATTGATTTAAAATGTACAACTTTAATAAGTAGGGTATTTATTAATAGACCGTGTTTATAAATAAACACTAAACACAATGTAAAGATGAGGATTAAATTGAACGTAAATGAATATTGAAGTAATTCTTCATACTTAACTTCATGACGGATTATAAATTGTTAATATTTCTTTTGTCTACTCGATCCTTCAATTGGTTTTTTTTCCTGCCAAAGGAAAGTTTCATTATTCGGTATTTTCAATCTACTGCTATCACATTTTGTCTTGAGAGTGACATTGTGGCCTATATACTGTAAAATGTAAATTTCATGATTTTACACTATCTATTTAATCTATTGTACTTTGGTGTTTCAGGTTTCTACAGTTCAATTTTCTTTACAATTTTAGCATCCATAACGATTTTTAACAATATTTCTTCACATAAAATATTTCATCTACCATCTATAACAGCGTTTCTCAACCTGTAGTAAGCGTACCACTAGTGGTACGTGCAAGATTCGTAGGTGGTACACTAAGAAAATCTACCTTCATAAAAAAAAATAGAATGGACCATTATTCACAATAACTATTATTTGATTTATTTGATATTAACAATAATATAAATAACAATTGTATATAATATTTAATTTTCTTTTTATGCATATTATATTCTTTATTGCATATTATATTCTTTTTATGATTACCTACATTATCATAATTTTATATATTATGTTTTAAATAACGTGTTCATTTTTGATAATGAAAAAAAAAACATCTTTTGGTCAAGTGGTACATGAACATTTTCAAACTGTGTAGGGGTGGTACTCGGATAAAAAAAGGTTGAGAACCGCTGATCTATAATAATTGGTACCTACGTCGGTTTATATTGTTAATATATTTTAATGGCACGAAACACGCAATTGCTATTTTCCTTAGTCTCCATATTTCAGATATTTTACAAATATTGTATTAAATTATTATTATTTATATAATTGAAACAAGTTGATATTTAGTATTTACAGATTTCACAGAAATTAACGACCCTTCGGTTCAGTTTCTAGAAGCGGTTCAATAGCCACCTGTATTGAATTGATTAAAACGACAATATCTAATGCAGCGTGAAAATGGAGTAAATTCAGTTGGAAAAATGTGTCGTCTTTTTTACGCGGTTTTCAACGCTCTGGTTCGGTTGAATATTATTGTAATAATTCATCATCTTATTAGATGATTGGCATCTGGTATAGGATATACCTACATTACTCTCAAATCAATAGTAGTGGCAAAACAATGTATTACGAATCCGATCGTTGAAGTCCCATTTTTGTTTAACTTACGGTTTTAATGGTACCTAAATAAATAAAATTGTAGAGTAAGAAAAAAACATAAATCGATGAATTATTAATAGGTAGGCACCAATCAAATAAACATTATTCGTTAAATCTATATATATAAAAATGGAGCGTGAAAATTTCGTTATACCTCATCAATCGAGAACAGCTAGTTCGATTTGGCTCAAATTTTTTTTAAGATGTACGTAATTGCTAGGAGAAGGTTTTTACGAAAGAAAGTTATAAGAAAATCTACAGAAAAAGTAGAAAATCTGGATGTAAAAAATACGACAGTGGCCCAACAGTATATTATATATTGGTTGCTATTGGTTAATCGGGCATGTTTGTTGATTTGTATTATTATTTTTGTCAATATATTTAATATATATACCTAAATGAATGTTTGTGTGTATATTAGACCTCTGGGAAGAAGACAGGCTAATTTAAAAATGGTTAAATTTGGTTTTTTTTATTCATCTGATACTAGTACGGTTAGGTTAGGTTAGGATTTTGTATTAATTGATTATATTAATCCATCGTAGGTGGAATACGACAAACTTGGTATAACTTTGATACTTTAGAGTTAAATCATACACTTACGTACAAACAGTACGGGGTCAGAGATCTACAGCAGGTAGATTGCCTACCAGCTAATCTACTGCTGCAAATCAGAATTTTTATTCCGGGCATAGGAAAAGTTAAAATACCATACACCGAATATTAAATAACGAATTGAACAAAGTTTGAGTCATATAGAGTTGGTACATTTAACTAACAACGAAGTGCACGGGATCAGCTAGTTTGTTATAATATTTTAATAAACAATGAATAAGAACCTGTTGAATAAACTAATTTTTCGAGACTCGACTCAAATAGTATCTGAGACTTTTTCACAATGATTAAATATTATTTGGTTAGACATACTTTTCCTGGAAAATATATACACAAGTCATGTCCATGTACTTATAGTCTTGTAAAATATATTACCTATAGTAATATATTTATTGTAGGTTAGTATTAAGTAAACCGAACTATGTTTAGAATAATTTTTAGTATAATAATAATAAATTAATAACGACGAACCACTACCTAGGAATATCCTGCGACCTACGTCAAAGTGCGTGCAAAGCAAGACGAATGCCCTGCACTCCGTGTGTATCCTGCATGTCCGGCTTTTCAAAAACCCATAATTTACTATGCATGATGTATGAATATTATATTATCTAGTGCAATAACAGCATAATATCTTTGGTAAATATTTGAATTTTGTACAGTTTCTGTTGCGTCTGTGTAAGTTAGGGTTAGGATTAAAATCTTGTGATTTGTTAGCAAAAAAAAAAAAAACAAATCGATGAAATTATTAATTATTAATGCCAACTATACGAACATGAACATCATTCGTTCAATTTATTATACCTACCTAATATTTTGATATGGAAAGAATACAACTTATTGAGTGAACTAATTTTTCGAGACTCGACTCAAATAGTTTATTATATCTGACACTTTTTCACAATAATTAAATATTATTTGTGTGGTGCAGTGTGGAGCGGTGAATCCGTGTATGGCTTCAGTCACTGATGTGATCTGAGCTTTTTAGTGGAAAATCATTGTCACACATACACGCCTGTTCTAAACTAACCATACCCTCCCTCACACTAATAAAACCTACTAAAAACTCCAGATGTTGAAGCCTTAGCTTAATTTAAAAAAAAAATATTATTTGTTAAGGCATACTTTTCCTGGAAAAAATATAGGAACACGCATGTAGTCGTATATATTGCAAACCAAACTCTGCTCAGAAAATTATTTTTAGTAATAATATTAATATTATTATAATAATAATCATAATAATAATAATAATAATAATAATAAATTAATAACGGTAGGTATATAACCACTACCTAGGTATATCCTGCGTCAAAGTGCGTGCAAAGCAAGACGAATGCCCTGCATCCGCGGGTCACGTGTATACCCTGCTGCATGTCCAGCTTTTCAAAAATCCTTAATTTAGTATGCATGGAATATGAATATTTAATTATCTAGTGAAATAACTGCATAGTTCCGGTAAATATTTGGATTTTTGTACGGTTTCTGTTGCGTTCGTGTTAATTTGCGTTGGGATTAAAATATCACGATTCGTCGTGAGCTGTATAATATACAGTACAAAACCCAAAGGCCAAAGGCCATAACCGGCAGATTAAGGCTACAAATATTATTCCGATAAGGCATAATGGTTTTTACATAATTGTTTGGATAAAAAATTGTGTTTGTTGAGAGTAAAAAGAACACCTGATGAACTTACGAACGAATCGTTCGAACATGATAAGCTGGCAAAAAAATAAGTTACTGAATGCAACTTTTTAGTGTCCATAAAACTGTTCTCATTTACGAGCAAATTATTGTTCTTTGCCGTATTTTGTATTAAAAGTATACCTATAAGTAATTCTTGCTGTTGACTTTTCGACACGAATACGGAATAATATTATAGATCGATGCATACTTTATTTTCAATGTTAAAATATCGCTGAAAAGGAGAACGTTTACAATAGTTGAGTACCTACACAACAGTGCATGCTTGTTTTTTTTATATATATTATAGACATACTATATACATATATCCATATTGAGGGGTCAGAGTGTTAGACATACTGCGGGTTTCTATAATTGATTTATAACGTCTGATTACCGCATGTTGACTTTCGTGTGTCTACGGTGTAAATTAACGTTTTACATATTATTATTATTTTAAACGTCCTTTAAAAGTTCAAACTGCCAATTCAAACCCGTTGCGGGTGTTCGACTTATAAATAAATATACTATATCTCTGGTATTGTAATGACAAATTTATTATTTTGCGTTAACACCTCGATATTATGACTATAACATAGGTCTATTGTCTGCTAACGGCTTAGTAAGTTCACTACTTGTTACCCACTTAAACACTTTTAATAATATTACAATATTATAATATTATGGCTTTGTAAAAGTCAGAAATGAGACATAGTAATATTAATTATTACATGATCAGACGATAAAACAATGAAAGACATTATTACTTTATTACTTGTATAATATATTGTGATTAATCTAAAATCAAAATTAAAATGGTGACATATTAAAATAATTGTATTATAATGATTAACCCACTATTTCATTCATGATGCGAATACACAAATTAATGTATTCTGTAATTATAATAGCTAAATGGTAGGTACTTACTGAAAGGTATAGAGATATTTTTATTGATTACTCTTATTTAATTACTTGAACCATTAACCATTAAACTACAACAACAACAAAATTAAATTATTTACAAATTAAATTGATATTTTCGCCATCAATTCTATAATATATTTATATTATGCCGACAAAAAAAAATTATTGTAAATAATCATATTAATTATCGTCGAATACTTTTATAATCAAGATAATTTTAAATACATTTAAAGTTAAATAAAATCAAATTAATACTATAATAATATTATTATAACCAATATGAATCATAATATTATTCCATTTATTGCTGTAAATAATTAAATTGTAATGCACGTGTACAATGTGTATACTCTGTAACTTATTACAATATATTTTTAAAATAACTGAGTGATTCGAATCGAATACGACGAAGTGATATGACTTCTATCGTATAAATTAATTGTAGGTACGATAACAAGCTCTAGTCAACTTTTGTATTAACAACCTATGTATCACTTTACATGTCTCGGGACGCAATTTGGGTGAGTTTCGAAAATACCCAATTTACGCAGTGACCTTTTTTTCGGGGACTCAATATCAATCAGGAGTCAGGACCTACTCCGGTGCCAATATATAATCCAGAATAAACAAACAATATATAATATTAATATTAAATATATAATCTTGATTCAACATACTCATTTCATTCTTCGGTTAAAAAAATATTATCTACTTGTAATTCTTAGCATTAGTTTAAAGGATTTGTTCAGGGCGAAAAATAATGAAAATATACTATATACTTACTTACAATACTTGCAATATATTATAATAATTATATGCATTACCATTGGTTATAAATAGTACTACTTATAATCAATGGTATTATAATATTATCTATTGTCTTTTCAGTTTTAGTATTTTAACATTTCACTGCATGCTATTTTTAAGAAGCCACTTACGTGTTATTAATTGCGTTATTTCATATGATAGCAGGTTACAATGTGACTGTCGGCGGTTGTTATTAATCGAAACCTTAAGTAATGAGTACGAGTATTCGGGTACAGGAGAAGGCAGTTTCCACGGACCCGGAGCAATTGTGCGACGTGAGTGTCATAATAAATTATTGTGAAACAATTTATTGTTCTAATGAAGTTTTCAATGAAACGCTATTATTTTTTTTTTAGCTTCCTATAAATTTATTATATAGTATTGTATCATTTTAGATTACTATTTTTTAATCGATTCCGTACTTTATTAGCTAGACCACGAAGACTACCGGGTGCATCACATCCTGGCGGCACTAGTCAACCGTAAAGTCATATCCATCAAAGCGGATATTTGTGAGGCCAAACTCAAATGGAGGATACAGCCAAAGTTATTAGTACAAAGATTGGCAGAGAAAAACTCAAAAAACAAACGCAAACTAGGGTATGTGTTTATATACTCCGGGGGGAGAATACAAGAGATGAGGGTTGTTAGCAGTGGGCATTATATAAGTACAGATGTAATTATTGATTTTTAAAAAATATTTGTTTCTTGAAAGTCTATTGTTACAGATTTAGAACCATTCCAGTTGATACCGTTTAGTCCAATAAAATAAATATACAGTAATATTCCTACTGGAGCAAATAATAATAATTCGTTGTTTTTCGTTGAACTTTTGCAGACGTGAAATTTTTTTTATAATTACGTATTGACGTATTGTCTGTAGAAACATTATTATACATTAATATCATAATCAAAAACAAATTTTAAATTATTTATGATTTAAGTTATCGATCGAAGAAAATTATTATCAGTTCAATAATCATTACCTAAATAAATATCGATTTAGTGAAACACAGACAATTACAGTTCACAACAAACCCCAGACAACCTTAGGGCTATGAAAGTTTGGAAAAAATGTTATAACTAATATTAATAATGTTTCTTTTTATTTGGCCTATTTAATAAGTAACTGTGAAATTATTTGTTTCATTTTTTTCATTCCATGTAAGTAATAAATGTCACATTTGTATTGCGCTATGTGTGGGACACAGGTTTCTAGCACCTATTAAAAAAATCATCCGTCAGAAAAAAAAAGTTTCACTTTGTTTTTCCACTCAAGAAAATCAATACATTTTTATTTTTATTCTTATACTTTTTACTGAAACCTCTGATGAGTCTGATGTATTAATTAAAACTATTTATCTATCAGTTGAACTGTAAAATATAACGGTGTATCTCCTTTCGGATAGTTTACGCTGAACAAAAAAATCCACATAATTTATTTTTTAATTTATTTTGACGTACCAGATATTTAGTGATAAAAAAGCCGATTACAGAAATATATTTCTACTGGAAACAAATACAATTGTCGGGCAAGACATTTTTTATTAGATAAAATATATAAAATATATAAATAACAATTTTAATTTTCACTAACAACGAATTATGTTGCAATATAGGTCAATGTAATAATGTTTTAACGTTTTATGAAATAAATTTAATTTCATCCACGCATTTTTCAAAATAATGATTTAGTATTAAACCATATATTTTTTCTTTGAAATGTATATCAAATTCTCGTACAAATATATATGTGTACAAAAGTAAATGTCATATAAAAAGTAATAAATAATATGAAGTTTTGTTTACTTTATCTCTTTTACAAAATCATTACGTTTATCAAATACGATAATAATATGGTTGAAGTTTGTAATGAATAAACATTAAGCTCCTAAAATATATAGGAACTAGTAGCTTTTTAGTTAATATATATGAATTTAAATATGTAACGTCCATACCCGTATAATATAACATTTATCTATATGTGAGTTTGTAGGTTATAATTTATAAGTGTATAAAAAAAATAATATTTAAAGCTCTTCAAATTTTAATACTGTTATTTCTTTTTTTAATATTTGAGGCATAGTGCCACTGACATAAACCGTTAAGAATCAATTGTTTGTTTCGGAACGCACTTTAAAAGAAACCCTATAAGAGCTGTTCAACTTAACTATAATCACTCAGCTTTGGTACTTTTAGATTCTCTTTTAGATAAGATTTTTTTTTTGTATTTGTCTGAGTGCCTGTTATCTTAGGACACTTTTCAGAGAAGAATAAACTATTAAAATAGTTCAATATTAAAGATGGTTTCTGGTATAAAATTGGAACCAGTTTGTACTTGGGAGGGTCAAAAGTAAAATATAATCAGGGAAAACTAAAAAACCAAATACGGAATATTTACGCAACATTAGTTTTTGAGAGTTTGTTCTGTTTGTTGTAATTAAAAAAGGAATTATCTTAAATAGACACCTGATACTTGACATTTTTACATATTTACATATTTTGGCTTCTATTTATAAACATCAAAAAGGTCAGTTCATTTTTTTTTTTCTGTAAATGTTTATAAATATTTTTTACCTAAGCCAAAAGCTAAGCAATTTAATACAAATTAAGTTCTTCTTACAGAATCAAAAAATATTGAAGATACATCGTATAGTCACTGTTGTTTAAGCATTTAAAAACTTTAACAAAATTTGTCATAATTATGACAATTTTAAAATTGATTAGTTTTTTATTAAATTAAAATTTTAATCTAACCTCATATTATTTAAAAGAAAAATTAATATATAATATTTTAGTTATTTTATTGAAATTCAAAAAAATATTAACCCAAAGGATTTTAAACTTTTTAAACTCAAAAGCCACAGTGAATAGTAGTCTTCCTTACTGCCCCAGGGCCCTACTATAGTATCTACCATTTAAATATTTTGTACTGTAAACTAATCTGTAAGTACTTCAAAAAATGAATGAAGTTTAGATAGGTTTAAAACAATTTTTTTGTTTAAAATTTCAAAAAAATAAAAACAGACGCCGAAAGGGTCGCTGCATGCATTCATGTCAAAAACACCATCACCACAACCATCACCACCATCATCAGCATCGACATGATCTAGATCATCAATTGTTTCACCATCATCACCACCATTGTGATGGCATCGTTCGACAAGAAGAACCTGTCCAAGTTGAAGAATGGCCTCAGACTCAAAAACCTGCAGTACCCTATTTAGGGGGTCACATCCTTACCGCCGCATTGCAAAGGTATGATCTTATAAACTAGGTAACTACCATAGGAAACTAAATAAAATAATAATAATGAATATAAAATGATTTGTTTTAATTCCATTAATTAAGATTTACACTTTATAGAATGAAAAAATTAAGAGAGTGATCATGTAACTAAATAATGTTAATTATATAATATTATTCATATGCGTAATCTGGGGGGAGGCAACTGCGGGCAAAAGTGTCATTTTGCCTTATACATTTATAGTTTTACCACAGTTCCCCCCCCCCATCCCAAGAATTTACCCCAGATCACGCCTATGATTTTATTATTATTGTTATAATTCATATTTCAAGGTATAAAATATATGATAACATGTTCAATATCTGAGTATGAGATAAGCATGTACACCAACACCATACACCATATCCGGTGTAATATTAAAATTTAAAAATATGATAAATCATAGGACGTAAGGTCAACTTGGATACAGGCTATTATAATTCAAACTTGCTTAATAAACTAAACGAATATTACTTTTATACAATTAAAAATTCCGTTGCTTATAAGATTAAAATAATTTAGTTTCCAAAAGAAACACCCAAATTAATGAGAAAAAGTTACGAAAGTTTAATAAGTTATAATAGTATGTAGGGGTAATAGTTATATACAAAGTGATTATTTTAACAGTCTGTAAACACAAAACACTCATTATCTCAAAAATTACCAACTTTTTGTGTGAGATTTATATTTTTTTCTACATAATTTGAAGTCATAACGAAACAATATTTTTGAAAAAAAAAATAATATGTTTTTGTTATTATAATTTCCATACTAAAATATTTTTCTGAGAATACATTTTGATGGAGAAAATTTGAATTTCAGACGAGTAAGGTTCAAGTATTTAAAGTTTAAATTAACGAAGAATTACACAATAAGTACACAATATCTACTGCTATGCTCATCTAAACTTTAAATACTTATAAGTTATAAGTACACTTATAAGTGTATTATTACTGAATAACACTTCGTTCGAAATTCGATTTGTATACATAAAAAATGATCAGAAAAATATTCGGTTTATGAAAATTGGATTAAAAATGTATCATATCGATTAAATGAGTAAAAACTTACGAAATTATAACAAACAATGAATAGTGAGAAGTTTAGTTTATTTTTATCCAAAATGTTATTTTATAATGACCTAAATATGTAATAAAATTACAGTTAAAAACTCACACATTTTTTGAGTTAACGAGTGATTATTTTATATTATTGAAAGAATCATTTAACGATTCAATAGTCGATTAATAGGCTTTATACACTTTAGCTTAGGGTCTGGTGTGGCTCGGTGGTTGGCCTCAGACCTCAGTCATTAACATGTTCTGAAGTCAAGCATCGGCCGACTTCACTAGTTGGGTAACGAATCCTCGCCCACGTATGTAATATGTTCCTCACTTGTATGTATACCTAACCTTTTGTATTATACATTTAAAATGGTATTCAAATTTTTCAAATATTTTAATGTTTAAATGATACAAGTAGGTATACAATATTATACATGTATATTGTATACCTACTGAATTATGATATTAGAATTTAGAACACTAAACATTGTGTTAAAAAAAAATAAATTGTGTTTTTATTTGAGTTAAAAAAAATTTCAATGTTTCACGTTTTTGTGAAATATTTCATACTTCAATCACTGCCTGTCTATATACGTCAATATTCCTAATAACTTCCCAATATTACCAATATTACCTATAAGAAATTGAGTACGCGTATTATCACCTCGATGTGTATTTCGTCTTTTTCATTCATCGACGGTAAATTATATTTGTTTTGGATTTCACCATTGTTATCATCTTGCTATTTCAGTTTTCACTCTTTTTACTTCTCGATTATTACATCCGCTATTTTGGACGTATTCAGTATTCACCCTTTGCCAGTAGATCCATTTCAACGCAATGAACCCTCTCCACTTTCAAGGTGTAAGCTCCTGACACGGCCGAACGTTATTGTGCATCCATCGTTTACCATCCAGTAATAAGTCCCATCGTTTCTACACTGCAAATATTATTACCGCTGTAGGTACTTCAAAAAAAAAAAAAAAAAATGGGGAGATGGTTAATTTTTCATTTGAGGAATATACCAGTACCTATAGTTAATGAAAATAAAATCGTTGAACTCGGTCCAGAAATCAGGTGGTTGTCTCCGTCTTGCGTTACAGTACAGCCTCGTCTTCAACGTATGTATCTCCGGGACCTCGTAGAGACTGCAAGATAGACACTAGCTGACTTAGAGAGCCGTTATTTCACACCCCGAGTGGGTAGGTGTGGATTAACTCGACTCTGTGAATTATATCCAATCTTTGACGGAGACTTGTGAAAGGTAGTAAGGTAGAGCCAGCGGTCACCCACCCGTGTAAGGTGTAACCCAGCACCGCTGTCACAGTCAAGCGACCTTATATGCTTGCGAGGTCGGTTTCGTACGGACTGTTTTCGGTGGGTATGGTCACGCTGTCGGCATTCATAGTTGGACAGACCGTCCCTCGGGACATTAATTCAGTACGTGGGTCGGTAACGTCGGTGCTGGTCGTCCATCATAATGACCCGCGGTCGGCGCTACCACCTCGAGTTAATACGAATCGGTGGCGGCTCAACCTTAGGTAATAGAAATTAAAAGCTACGTGGTTGTAAATATAGGTATTACATTATAATCCAAATTTACAAGTGTTAAAATAATCACTTAGTATAATATGCATGCATTTACTATTTGTATGTAGCAGGTACTTAATATAACTTTATTTTCTACTTTTTCTTATTATATTATACTAACATTTGCAATTGAAGTCAACATTATAAGTTATATAATATAGATGGATACTTGACTGTATACCTATTAAGTTAAAAAAATCATCTTAGCATCAGCCCTAGTATGGAGAATATTGTCTAGTAAAATATAACACATATAATATTGTAGCAATTCACATTTTTGTAAGATTCCAAATGTATCAAATAATCAACATTTATAAATGAAAATGCCATACATTGCTAAATAATATTTATTGAATCGTAAAATTATCAAAAAAAAAAAAAAAATGGTAAAACGTTACCAACAGTTACAAATGTTAATAACATATTATAGTTGATTATTTTTTTTTTTAATTTTGCATTTGACAATCTATTAATAACTGATTAAAGGCGGATCCAAAAGTAATCAATCCGTTAGAATTAAAAATGTTTTAATGATGTTCTCTATTATGTGTTTCAAAGAATAATTTAATACGTCAGAATAAAATAAATATTTATACATTAATATATAGATCTACTGCTGGCATGTCAGAAGAAAATCGGCATTATATAGAGACTCAAAACCCAAAGACTCGGTTAAAAAAAAAAATCCGAAGAACAAGATTCGGAGAAGATAAACATAATGTAATGAGACCTCATCCCGTACCCACTATACATCCAGACGACTTACCTCAAAGAGCGAGATGGACAATTATCATCACCGCCGGACTGTTGCTCATCACTTGCATGCTGTTGGTGGGCGTAACGTTAAGGATGGCACCCGTAATTGATGAACTAGGTGGGTAATTTTTCATAAAATAAAACTTTAAAAAAAAATTACATCCGAAATAATAAGTAATAACTATACAATTTGCTTAGTTTACTGAATCAATAACTAAACAAGTTGTTGGTTATTAGTGTGTGGTAATATGCATTTAGTGAGTTCAGGCGACTTATATATATATATTGGTCTAAAATGCCAAAGAGGTCGTGCAATTATTTTTGATTAAAATGAACGCAAAAATAACACATCGTCGTATTATAAAGTTATAATTCCAATTTTATAATTTTATCCATCATGAAATTGATAATTAGAAATCGTCGTATCTTCCATGCATGATTTTAAGTCCTAGAAAAAGTGGTATCTCCATATTATTATTGTAATAAATGATGGAGATACGACGGTTACATCGACAATATTATTATTTATTAGGCACTTACCATATTTACAACACTGGGACAAGCAAACAGCCAATCTGAACAATATACTATAAAGTATTTTATATTACCAACTAACATAATATTATAGTTTCTAGTTCTCGAATATCTTACCTACTGACTGCTTGGGTGATATGGCGGGGACTGGGGTCCATTCAAAATTATAACACTCACAGGGGTGGGGCAGGAGTGCAGGAGTGCAGAAGTATGCATTTTCCCTGCCCTAGATTTTTGGGGTAGTCTTGGGCCGGATTCCCGGTCCAAATGAGTCAACATTAACCTGCTCTAGAGCCAATACGGTCAGTGATAAAACATACAAATCATTATGAATCGAAAATGATTGATCAGTAATCCCCAAGAAGACGAGTACAATATTGTACAAAGTACTTACGTCGAGATAGAGAATATATAGTATATTATTACTTAGGATCGCGATTTAAGATATACAGCTTGCTGATCACAGTATAGAAATTGGTTTCCAAGAGTGATATGCACAGTTTATCGCTAAAAATCAGCTGTTCAGCATAGGTAGAATCACAAATATAGCCACGTTTATAGTGTATATAATTATATAATATAATTTAATGGTAATTGGGGGACCTATAGCGAGCGAAGCGATTGGCTTTTACTAAAATTTGTGCTTAAAAGTTTAAATAGGTACTTATTGGGCCTGTCATTGTTATGC
>WHPZ01585706.1:0-22678 GCA_016617965.1 Macrosiphum rosae
ATATATGTGCGTGAAAATAATGTACCTATGCAATTATTTTATTACTTACTTTGCAAATGTTTACACAATATGTTTATAGTTTTTTTTTATTTTCTATAAGTACTTAAATTCAAACTATAAATGATGTCACTCAACTTTTATAGTTTTATCAGTTGTATTTAGTTCCGAAGTTGGTTATATTATTTTCTTAACCATGAATTACATCATTTTCGTTTTTATTTACACATTCATAACAAGTTCAATTATTATAAATGCGTATAACTACGTTATTTATTATTGAAGACGTGTTGACGGCAGTGGCGTAAACTTTATTATAAATTCTTAATTATACGTCCGAATTATTATTAGACATATCTAATTATGTGACAGTGCCCTTTCCCCAACTACGTGTGACCTTTAATAATATCTCCTTAAAACACAAAAACGTTAATGTTTAAGAAATTATAATAATATTATTAGAAAAAATAATTTAATTTGCTAGAAATATTTCAACGTATTTTAACAAATCGATAACTTAAAAATAAAAATGATTCAATTAATAATATCAGTTTATAATTATTAAAATAGGTTAATAATAAATAAGTAATAATTTGTTGAAGGAAATACACTGGAATATTAATAGTAGGTTACTTCTAAGCAGGTATAATGTTTGATGTATAAAAGTCAAAATATATTATAAAAATCATAATGCGTATGATATAATATTATATGTATGGAGGTAACGTACTAATGTATATTATTTATTTATGGATGTATATATACTATATATTATTGGTATGGACGACAAAATCTATTTCCAACTTGCAACTTTCCGAATTTTATGAATTCATCAAAATACATACATACCTACATACATTAAGTAAATAATGAATTTACATTTACTATGATTGAAAGTTGATGGTATTTTTAGCAACCAACATAAGGGTGAAACAATAATACGTAGGTACCTAATTTTAATACGAAATGTACCTGGCAAAAAGAAAATTTAAAAATCTAATCATTTTTAGAATACTTAATGATGAGTGTTTGCCGTTAAAATATTCACCTTGTATGTACAGTATACTATTATATAATATACTAACCTAGCTTAACCTAAGCTAGATACCTACAATTGGGTACACGTTAATCTTTAAAATTCGACTGTATGAATGAAATTAAAAAAAAATATAATACATCATCGTCGGACGGTGGTCAAAATATAGGAGTGCTTATATCATTGTATTGCGTTTGTATATAGGTATTCGATCAGATGCTATATATTATATTGTATAGGTATAAATGTGTATGTGACTGCATGCAGTGCGGGTTGATATGATAATAATGACCATTGGTGTATATATAGACAACATATTATTATATTATACAGCCGACGATAGGTATTGTATTTTATTATGGATATTATAATACGTCGTTTGATTGAGAATATATTATTATTATTATTATTATATACCACCATTGTCGGGGTGAAACGAAAAACTTTGTATATTCTGGTGGAAATGCGTATAAAATGCAGTTATTGAAGCTCTGCAGCCGTCGTCGACGCGTCTAGTGGTCAATCACGCACATATACATGCAGAATACGTATACCAATATCTACCACCTAACACACCTATAGACCACAAACACACACACACCTTATAATGCCCGGTGTACCAATGACTTCGATTTCAATGGCTTCGCCCTAAATATCTGTCTTATAAAACAGTTCTTGCTGAAATTCTGTAAATTTCAGAAAACTCGTTTATAAAAAATTTGCACCTATGTATTTTCTATATATTTAAATTGTTAGGAATGACTAACGATGAATCTTGTATTAAATTTTCATGATTTTTTATCGAGAAAAATTACTTCGTTCATAATCTAAAAAGTAAATACACCCAATACGTTAAAAGAATAAAGAATTAGATACCTATAAAGAAATGAGAAAATATACAGTTTCGGACTGTGTCATATTATAGTAATGTAAAGATATAAAAATACGAAAGAAGTCGAACAATAAGTCGGTAAAAGGTACACTAAACCAAGACATCCCCATAGACATCCCTAGACGTCCCGCTACACCGACCGAATCGTTCTTTATAGTTACGTAAAATATTATGAAATAACATGTTATTATTTCAGTGGCGTAATATTATAAATATGTCCTTTTTTTTATTCATCGGATTTTGTACGGTTAGGTTAGGATAGGGTTTTATATAAATTGATTATATTAATCTACCGTAGGTGAAATTAAGTAAAAACGACAAACTTGGTATAACTTTAATACTTTAGAGTTAAATCATACACTTACGTGCAAACAGCACGGGCAGCACTGCAGGTAGATTGCCTACTTAATAATGTACTGCTACGAATCAGAATTTTTATTCGGGGCAACGGAAAAGTTAAGATGAATTTTGAACACCATACACCAAATATTAAATAACGAATTGAACAAAGTTTGAGTCATATAGAGATGATACATTTGACGGGCAACGAAGTGCACGGGATTAGCTAGTATTATTATAATGGACTATGGAGTGTATCCAGTGGCGTGCTCAATTTTCAATGGAGAGGGAAATGTAATAAGTCAGCCTATATTATATTTATATTTTTATTATTAATATGGTAGCTGGTTAAGCTGAATTATTACTACCTACTTCTTTATTATCATATATTTTGTATATAATAATATGCTTTAGAAATTTCAAGTACCCACGAATAGTGGTTACAGTAAACAATTTACGTGGAACCTTGCATTACATTTTCAATCCTTAGTTATAAAATTGAACATTGAATACATTTTGTCAAAATTCGAACTTTAAATATTTATAAATAAAAAATGTGCATGTGTATTTTTAATATTTTTCAACTTCCATTGTAACAATATTAGGAGCCTTGTATTAAATTTTCAACCATTTAACTCAACAAATAAAATTTTATTGATATTACAAAATAACTTTGAACAAAGGATAACGACTTTTCTTTAGATCTTTGAAATCTAGTAAGTATATAGAAAAAGTTACAACTATTATTCAAAAAGGTGGTCAAGTCGCAAGTGGATGCCACTTTGCATATGTATTTTTAATATTTTTCAACTGCTATTGCCTATATTGTAACAATATATCAGAGCCTTGTATTCAATTTTCAAGCTTTTTGACCCAACAAATACAATTTTTTGATATTTATAGAAAACAAACTAAAAAAAATTTAAATTTAAATTGTACATTAACAGCTCAAAATATTTTGGAAATATTATCAAGGATAGGAAATGATAAAATAAACATATGGTGTAAATTGCAAGTGTCTAAGGTTGTTCGTGATTGAATTACAACAACATATGGAAATCGATACATGTGAAATCGAGAGAATATCCAATATTCTAAAAATTTGAACTTCAAACGTTCATAAAAGTTCAATTCGACATTCCGGTAGACATTTTTATTTGATAAAGACAGACAAGCTTATGAGGAATATTGAATTAAATTTTAAAATTTTAGATTTAAAAAAAAAGTTTTTATGAATTTCTGACTCAAAATAATTTGCACATATTCGTGATTTATACGTATTTTGTCAAAATTCGAACTAAACGATCATAAAAAAAAAAATTGTGACTGTATTTTTAATATTTTTCAATTCTCATTGTAACAATATTAGGAGCCTTATTATTGTATTAAATGTTCAATTTTATTTTCCAAACGAATACAGTTAATAATTAATAAAAAGTAATGACTCTAAAATAGCTGTAATAACTAATAATAGTTTTTTATTTAGATTGATAAAAAAAAGATAAAGGGGGATATAATCTCTGACCTCCCCCCCCCCATGAGCTCGCCACTGAGTGTATCATTCCCAAAATGAAGTATCTAATGTAAAAAATAATATATTATAGTGGATTTATACATAGTGTATCTACTCTAGAATAACGTGAAACAATAAAAATCAATTTTGAACCTTACGTTTACCGGTTTTTATTTACAACTTTACATCTGAACGTTAGATATATATCGTCTTATATTTAATAATAATAATAATAATAGTAAAAATGTATTTATGTCATATACATTATACACGCTGCTCCACTGCAATGTTATACCTAATTACAATTATAGTATATTATATTACATTATATATAAATAATATTATATTATATATTGTTCTATACTATAGTACACTTGCTATAATATAATATGGTAGGAAGATTAGGTATAAGATCTTTCACCTTCCATCTACCATAATCGTCCGGTTGTAATACAATATTATATACTTTAAATATTACATAATACATGATATTATGTCCCGTGAGGATAGATATACCCATTAGCCCATAAGCATATTTTATTATTATTATTATTGTTATTACCTATATTTTATATTATTTACGTATCGATCATTTAAAATATTTTTGTATACTATGTTTTTAACTGTGAGCACCCACATTCATATTATTATTGTTTGTATCATGTATTTTGTTTGTATTATTGTTTGACGTATCGATCATTCGAAATATTTTTATTTGTAACGGCGATACGCGAGTGGGTACCTACATTCATTACAATTTATAACTGTTTTTTGATAATTATTTTTAAATTTTTAGTTCTTTTTAACAGTACTTTATTTTAATTATTCTATAAATAAACTTAGCTTATCTCATAATAATACCATCAAAGACTTAGGAGTGATACTTGATTCAAAATTGACTTTTAATAAGCATGTAGAGTCTACTATTGTAGACTATATTCGAAATAAATCATTTATGAAATTAGGTCTTTTAAGACGTAGGTATGTCTATTTATTTTTATAATAATGTGGCATTAGAAACTTTATATTTCTTATTAGTTAGATTTCAAATAGAATAATATGACTCATTAATATGGCATACAGACAATATACGGTCAAAATACTAATTTTTCGTCACGCCTGCACCTAAAGTCTATAGTTTTCGATGACGGTCGAAGCGCTGGAAACCATTTTTTTTTCGTCCAGCGGCGGTAAAGTGGAAATCCCTATAGTTCCGGGTGGTAAAGTGGAAATTCCCAAATGTGTCGGGCAGTAAAATGGAAATCCCCAAAAGTGCTGGGCGCCCATAATTATTATCTCGCGTATCCCCTGCACTACCCATAGACCTTTTACTAATAGACCGGCGTACTTCATGTTTCCAAAGAGTCAACAAGATAGGTTGCGCTTTTCTGTGGCACTAGTTACTCTGGTACAGTAAAAATTATATATATATATTCATACCATATATTTATACTAAACGGGCTGCACCACTGCACCATGTCGGCTCGCGACTATCAATGATTTTGGTATAGAATGGGCTGGTCTATAAGTAAAAGGTCTATGGCACAACCAGGAACTGACATCTATACGACGGTCCATACGAAACGTACAATTTTGGTTACATTTTATATTCATATTATAAACCCCATGCTTAAAATAAGTAAAACCAAATCGTTTCTTTCATGGAATTGTTTTCGTAGAATAGTCTGTTTTTTGCATATATCCCTGCCTATAATTACCTTTGCCGTGATCGATGAACGCAGAGGCCTGACAAAAAATAGTAAGTGTGGCTCGTGCCGGAAGGAAATTTCAGTCTTAGGCGTAATGCGGCAAGGCCGGCACGAGCCCACGACTGAAATAGCTCACTTCTCGCCCTTGCCACAGAACATACTATTATGTAATCTATTAATTTTTACATCAAGCAAGAACTAATTATAAAATATTAAAGTATATTTTGTTTACAATTAGTAACTAACTGACTTTAAATGAAGTGCTGTGTTCCTGATTGTAGGTATAGAGAAATCAAAAACTATATTTGGTATTTCCAAGGATCCAGCCCCGGCCAATAGGCAAGGTGAGTTACCGAGTTGAACTCGGTGGCTAGCGTACAATTTGTGCCGGCTTAGTAATATACGACCAAACATATTTGAATACCCCCGAACAATTAAATACGAATAATATCAAATAATAAAATATAATATTATGTCTTGTCGAAAAACTTTTTTTAGGGTTAATTTCCTAGACTCGGTGGGCCGATCATACCTATAATATAACCTTGTCTATCCGGCGCTGGGTGTGGGTACATTTCGGTCCAATAATATATAATTCCACGCACGCTTATTATACCATAATAATATCGCCGTGTATGGAAGATGCATCAATCTGCGTGAGCTGCAATACAAAGGTGAAAGGTGAATGTTGAATACCTATACGTAAGTGCAAAACGATCGCCGAAAACGCCGAGGAGACCATTCATTATTGTCGCCCCGTCGTCGCCGTCGGACGCTGGCCGCAGCAATGCACGCGCTGCTCATAATAATAAATAATATGTATTATTATATTATTATAACCCACCGCCGTCGCACAATCGTTGCGAATTCGGTGAATCGAGAAGAAAAGAAACGTTGTGGGGGCGAGAGAGAGAGAGAGAGAGTGAGAGTGTGAGAGACTACGGAGCGACCGAGAGGGAAAGCGAAAACGGGTTATATTATTATTTGCTCGTCCGGCCAGAGAGGGTAGGTGTATAGTATAGGGAATACGCGCGTGGATATTATTATATATTATTGTATTATATATAGTAGCCAGTGTCCGAAACGACGACAATGGTCCAGTCGATGGTCTACAACGGTGTCGCACAAAAGGGTTCGTATAAATGTGTGTGTACAATATGATTTTTGTCGAAATGAATGGAATAAGCGCGCACACACACACCCGCGCTGAGAGATACGTACCGAAGAATAGGGTCTTTTATAATCTCACACAGTCCGCGGTCCATCTCATCCGTCTCTGTGGATATATAAAATAATGTATTTATATACGTTTTCGCGTCCGTATATTATTGTTATTATTGTGTGCACGCTATTCCTCTGGACCGCGCGGCTCGTCGGCCGTATGTCGTCCGGTCACTACTGTGACTCAACAGCGTCGGACATCTGCGCGAAAAACCCTTTCGGCGAACAAAAAAGAAACGGACGGCCAAAACATATTTTTAATATAATAACATCGTCATCGTCGTCGTCGTCGCCGTATGCCCACGCGCGCCCGGTGCAAAACGGTCAACTCGCGTTTCCTTAGTGTAGGTCGCCTGCTATGTATCGTACGATAATAATAATATATATGTACCTACGTATATAATATATGTGTGTTTTCCGATTATTGTTCGATTATGTAGGTATATAATATATATATATTATATTGTGTCTTGGGTCAGAAACTTCTTTTGTGCGTATACGAGTACAATACGCATATATTATTATACGAGTACCTACTTATATATATATATCATTATATATGTGTGTATTTATATACGTATGTGTGATGCTCGGCACACGGTCACGGTGCAGGTGTACTTTTACACAATATACGTCGTTGTGCATACATCGAATATATTATTATGGCTCAATTTTCGATCGATTGCGCCTACGATTATATAATATTTTAATATTATTATAATTATTGATATTGCCGCAGTACATAATATTGTTATGCCATTTTCAGACCTTAGGAAACGACCGATTATACAAAATCCCGGGTCCTGAAATCAGATCAACAAATTAAAAATAATACAACTAGTAGGAAAATTAAACCGAATGGCATAAATTAATTTAGATAATATGTATATTAATAGCTAGAGCCTAGAGAGCATATTAGTAAACATTATTTTCTCAGTTTTATTTACGTAGAATATAGTAAAAACCACTCTCTGTGTGATTAGGTACAGTGTTGAAATTAAGGTGTCATAACCTATTCTAATAATTTATAGTAAAGAATATTATCATCTGTGTTTTGTCAGACCCTTTTATTTTTAATATTTTGATTTTTTAGAAAGTTATTAGTATATAGGTATTTCATATTTTAAATTTTCTTATTCACTTTCTTAAAAATTAAAATATTAAAACTATCTTCTGACAAAATACAGATAACAATTTTCTTTATAGTAGCAATTGTAATAAAACCTAAATTTTAACAATATGTAACCACAATGGGTGAAATGCGAAAAGAGTTCTTAATTATATTACACGTATGGGTATGGCGAGTGTAAGACGAAGAAACATATTATACGATTACTGATTAGGGTCTAAATAGAATTAATAAATAAATTGTACATAATATACACAGTTGTACAATGGAGGTAGGTGGGATATGCCCCCGGGATCGTTAGATGACATCCGATTTTTTTAAATACAATTTTGACACAAACTGACATAATAAAACATTTAATACATTTTACTTTAAGTACTTAGAGTACCAGGTTTCTAATGTTTTTATAGGTGGCTATAGTTTATTTTAGATTTAGAATAAACGAGAAATTTACTTTTGAAGAAATGTAACCATGTATACCCGGTACTCCACCATATCAAAACGACGTGTGACGATAATTTGTTGTAACTTTTCTTATATTGCGTGTATTATGAACATTAAATTAATAATATAATATAAAGACGAAGTAGGTACAACAAATATAGGTATATAATATAATGTTTTATATAACTACTTGTTTATTAATGAAATCAAATTAAGGAATATGTTAACACAGTAACACAGTTACCTAATTGTTGATACCAAATTTATATTGATTTTTAATCCTACCAGTATAATCTTATTGGAAATATTAGAACGCACTACAAACTTAAGAACAAAACAAAGTTTTAGTTCTTAAAAATATGAACAAAATCCATTGAACTAAATACAATTGACTCCGCCGATATACCTAAATAGCTAAATCTCATAATATACGACAGACGTAACTATATACTTACATACCGAGAAGAGCAAACGGGAATTTTACACAACATCAGTTATTGATAAAATTTGTTTCTTCTTGTTGCATTTCAGAAAAAAATAACCATTGAGACTATATTAGAATTTGTCTAGATATGGTTATATTAGGGATTGTTTAGCATTTGAAGTTCAAACTTTGATATATTTAAACCAAAAAATAATGGTTTTATTTATTTGATTGTATTTTGTAAAATATTCACCTTAGAGACTTGAAACTATCCGATATTACGTACAATCAAAGAGCAAATAAGGGGAACTAAAAGATATGCCCCTCTAAAAAATGTTATTTAGGTAAACTTTGTTAAACCTATACCATATTACTATAATATAAATATACATTAAAATAGATGCTGAAACAGTGGTTAGTAGAAATCAGAGTGAGTTCCCCGGGTTATTTATTTTATTGAGTTAGAGAAACAGTGAAATTTAAAATATAATATTTATTTGGATTACATTACAGATTAAATAAAGTAAACAAATTAATTTTGATTCTAAAAACTAAAAATGTCACTCATTAATTTATCAATTCAATTTAATGCCGACGATTTATATTCTTTCTATGCCTGTTTAAATATGCAGATGACAAGGCTGACGTTATTGGTACAATGATACTGCCTCAGAATATAGGGTACTTATGCTACTTATTCTGAATAATGTTAGACCACACATGTGCGCCCGTGCAGCGTGTGTGTTATAGGCGTCGTACCAAATAAATTACCAAAAATCTGCAATGGGATTAAAATATGTTTATAAAATGAAACAAAGAGATAAAACCAGAAATCATTCCTAATTTTTCATCTTTGAAGTATTTACTGCTCCTAAAATTGATGAAATAGGTACCAATTAGTGACAATTAATGAAAAAATTACACTATTGTAAGCCAGTATAGGTACCCAAGTTCATCGTTCCGTTCAAGAATCTAAAAGTCATAGGTACTTAATTATATTATGTTGAAAACAAAATTGCCTATTTAAATGTTCATCACTTTAAAAAAAGACTTATTTAATATTATTGTTACTCTTATTGTTATATGTCTATATAATATGATTTTACCTATGCAATTACGCATGTATCTTTATTAAATTAAGTAAGTATTTAATTATTGTTTAACTATTTAATAATATACATAATTAAGATTCAATCATACTATTTAAGTCTTAAGCATTAAAAAAATATATATAACATAGTTATGTTATAATGAATTTTAAAATAATAATTGAAAATCCTCAACTAAGAAATACTCAAATAGGTACCTCAATTATTGGCTCAAATATAAATTAGGTACTAATTTGTATGATACTATATAGTACATAGGTATGTACTATATAGTAACCTATATGGTATTGATAAACTAATATTATAATATATTTTCAAATAACGCTATAAATTCACAAATTACAACAATATTTTACACAAAGTACGAACAGTGATAAAGTTACGTATCCGATATTATTATAATGACAATGGATGTAGTAATAGTATAAATAATAAATAAAAAATGACGAATGACGATAAGTTTCAGTTATTATTTCACTCGCATATGCCGTATTAATAACTATTATATAATTATGATATTTCTTGTAAGCTTGGAAAATTATTATAAACAATGTGTGCATTCATTAGGATTGTCAAACTGCTATAATACAACAATGTATATAGGTATACTGAAACAGTCTAGACATAGGACTGCAAACTTTTAAAATTACAGGCACACCTTTATAATAATATCATAATTTAATACTTTTGTTACGTTTGTCTTTTGTATACAATATACATAAATAGTATGGGCCGACGAAAGCTTATTATACTGTTGTATACTTACTACTCTTTTTTTTTAAAAAAGACTATACAATTTATAATAGGTATTAAAATATGAGAATTTAAATACAAATTTTAAATATTTTTTTGACATTTTATATGTTATTTTCTATTGTATTTTTTACTCGATCCAGTTAAAAAAGGCATTGAATGCATTGATCGAACATTTCTCCCAGTGACCTGGATGATAAATGAAAAATCAAAAGAAAATCAGTTTTCGAAAATTGTAGATTATGAGTCGGGTAATGATACTTGGTTGTAATGTTATACACTTACACAATAATGTGTTTTTGACACCACCTTTTAGATCAGTAAAAATATCTCAGTATTAAACTATGAGGATGGTCAAATTTAACGCATACATGAACTTGGAAATTTAAACAAAAATATCGATTTTAGTTTTTTGTTATGGTTTAAAAAATATTATTCGTACTTCGTGGGACCTTGAAACTTTTCACCATTGTATTTAATATTATTTACTTTACACAATACAATTTTAAAATATTAGTTGAATTGGATTAATTTAAATTGTTTTATTTATACACCTTAAAACGTATAACAGTTCAGGATAAATGATTACAAATTGTTATTTTATTAGTATGTAGTATACTAATATCAATAAATCATAAAATATTTTACATATAAAAAAAACTGACATAAATTTTAGAATAATGAATTCAAAAAAAATTTCATTCGTAATTCATTTATGGTCTGAATGAGAGCATTAGACGTGGTTCTAACTTCTGTTTATGCCTGGCAATCACAAATAATGAGCTTGCTGCTGCCAACATAAACAAGTCCATTATTTTCATCAATATAATTATATATATTTTTTATGGTTGTAAACTTATAACCATATAATTCTAATTTTCAACCACATATTATCAGCTGCTATGCCCCCTAGCTGATGTTAATCGAAAATGTATATAAAATGTATATACCTACCTACCAGAGAATATTGTTACATTTTTATTTTTCAAAAATAAAACAAAACCAATACATCTAAAATAATTATTAATACCTTTTTTTATACATAATATAGCCAATGAGGGAGGGGGCATTGCCATCTATGGCTAAGCCACTGCTTGAACCTACTGTTACGTACCACTGTGCGCCGGTATTGACTTATAAAGTTCTACGTTAATACCACCTATAGTAATATGAGAAATAATATTATAATAGTTACCATGTAAGTAAATGTAATATATTAAGTGTTTTGTTTTCGGAAACAAGTAATTCAATAATCAATCTACCACATACTACTGATAGAATAATAAATTACCTGAAATATTAATATAAAAATAAAACACATATCCACGGAAATAGAGGTAGACAGACTTACTCCGATAGTTTTTCGTATAAATATACAATGATTTTTCACATTCAGTTTAAGTTTAACACATCCAACAATAACCTACACAATGACGAGTACATTATACTTGACACCTTCTATACAGCTGAGCGACTTCTCAGGTTTGTTTTATTTTCCAATCGGCCGGTAACATATTATTATTAGTATATATATATATTTAGTTAATGCTTCGACAATTATTGAGGTCATTAGCCCGTTACTGTGGGGGAGGGTACGGTTTATTTGAACACGTGTATACGTGGCAAGGATTTGTCACTAAAACCCGGATAGTCGCCCATCCGGGAACTAGTGACACCAGCCAGTGTTGGCACTCAGAACACTTTTGTGACTTAAGCCAAACACCGCACCACACCAGGCCACGTTATATATTGTTATAATTGTACCTTATAGATATACTAATATGCAGTCATCTAAAACATTAAGATATTTATAACAATATAATAATGTTAATGGAAAACGTGAGTCCGTGATGGCAAGCGGGTACTTACACGTGAACCACTTGTGAGCAGTGAGCACGTACGAAAAATTCACTCGTTCGTTGGATAAGAAATATTTGTACACAATATACGAGAACAAAATATAATATAATGATGTAATTTGGAATATATATGCTTATCGGTTGACACGTTTTTTTATTATTATGTAAACGTTAGCCGTAATAATAAGATGCAGCTTTCCTCGTTTGTGTACAATTTTCGCGTTAAAGCGTACCTAACGACTAACGACTGTTAATATACACTTTATGTTTCGGATTGTCTTCGGAAATATGATACAATAAGATTCGTTTTACAAAAATAACCGATAAACACAACAGAGTACTATATAATCAACGTGTATTATATAATGTAATATTCAAATTTTCAATAACAATTTATTTTATTTATTATCAACGTCGTTATAATGATGGTTGAAATCGTCCAACTTTTCGGCTGAATTAATATCATATAATAATTATTAAACCGTATTAGGTATATGTAACTACCTTGTTATTACGTATCACTGATTTTACGAATTTCTTCTATCACGAACACAATAACAATATCCCACCATGTTATCTGCTTAAAATAGTTTTCGTAAAGCATTTTGTACTTCATTAGAAAATGTAGGTACCTACCTATACATGATCCAAGCTATATGCGTGTGTTTGAACTTTAAAGATTAAGTGGTTGAGAAATGTATACAATTTCAAGATAGCACACATATTATTCATAGGAACAATAAAAATTATGTCGATAAAAAATATAATGTTGTGTCACCTCCCAGTCATCTCATTTTCTTTTTTATAGATTGTAAATAGATTTTTCAAATAAAAAAATAACCAAATGATAGAAATCAACTTTTGAGCGTTTCTAACAATGTTATTCTTGAATACGAATCAAAAAACATTACAATAATTGTAAATGAAATAACGAGGAAAAATCTATTTTGATCAAAACTCGAGATGAGCCCTTCCCAAAATTCCCAATTTATTCAACTAAATTATTTGTTAAAAAAAAAAGTCAATTAGCTTAAAGATTTGAGTCGACTAAAGTTGGAATAAATGCTAACCTATATCTAACATAAGTTCCTAGGGGAAAAAAAAAATTAAATTTCCTTGATTTTCTATTTTTATCGAGTAATTTCATCTATTTAACTGTTATTTTTCATTAAATGCATTATTATACATCATATTGAAAGCCGGCTAATATATTATTTATAAAATAAGAATTACTACAATATAATAATAGAACAATTATAAATCGACTATTTATAATAATATATTATATATCTATACCAAGCCTGGGTATAAAAGAATTAAAAAATGTATTTCAACTTTTTAACTTAACAATTCAAAATGTAATATTCATTACCTTAATTTTTAACTTAGCTGATTTTTATTGATTTTAACTTAATAAAATAACGATTTACTTTTAATTAAATCCAAGTTACGTTAATTTATAAATAATTAAATAATAAATATAATACAATTATTATTGATGACACATATTGAATAAACATTTACTTTTTATTATTTTAAACCATATTTATACTCTCTATTTATTTATTTAAAAAAAAAAACAAATAACTTAACTTACTAAGTTAATTGTTAGTTACCTTGTAACTTTTAACTTAACTAAGTTAAAAAAAAATTAGTATAACTATTAACTTTAAACTTTTTAAAATGTTTTCTATCAACTTAACTTAACTAAATTTAAAATTATCATTAACTTGCCCTATACCATTTAATGTTATGGATTTAGGGGTTGGATTTTAAATCATACTATTCTTTTTTTAAATACGAGATAGAAATTAAATTTATATACATAGATTTGTTTGTGTAATTTTGATTCCAAATAAACCAATTTATTTTTGCTTTTTTCGGCTTCTTTTATGTACCTAAATGCTTTTTTGTATTTATTCCAGCTGTGGCATTTTAATATGTTTATCATGCTATAGCAATAAAACAATTTTAATTTAATAATAATAAATGTAAAAACCCGCAATACGGACAAATGGTTATTTGATTATAATTGTGCTCGCTGCAAATCTAGCAAAATACATGGTAGATAATTATTTTTTTAATTTAAATTAATTTTCAATTTTTTTATTCAATTTTATACTTAGTTAAGGTTAATTTTGGTCATGCTTTTTTGTGTTGCTTTTTTGTTATTAATTCTGTTTTAAAATCCGAGTCCCACCAGTGAATATAAATTGAAAGTACTATATTATTATACTTACAATAAAAATTATACTAGGTATCAAAATACCAAATACGTTTACTGAAATACAACCATAAAATATTGACCTACCTAATGTTTGCTAGCTACATGCCTTTTTAGATGCCAGGAAGGGGACAGGCCAAGAAAATTGACGCAATTGTAGAATAATTTTGACCTTTTCAAATAATTTTGGTATACGATACACAATACAATGCGTCAATTTTTCAATTTAGCAGTAATTTCTATACAGAATGCGTTAATTTATGGATGCAGACATAACTTAATACTGACACACTCGTGTAATTTTTTCCATGATTCATTTCCAACTTCCAGAATTTATTCACAAGCATTATTATACTTTTCTACTATTAAACCAACGAGTTAAAGTATAAAATTAATGTATTAAAATATATGCTAATTTCCCTTGCAGAAGAATATGTAATGTATTTTATAAAAATATAGAATTTTTTTAACAGAATATGCAAGACATTTCACATTTTAATAACTGCATAAGTAAATTCTAGTAGTTATAAATGGTATTGAATTTTTACTTATATTAGATTTAATCTTAACTTTTAACTAATAATATGTAGTAGGATGTAATAAAAACTGAAAAGTAGGTAATACAATTTAATAAATTAAAAAATATTCAAAATGTTCCTGTTTGAATTTTTAGTTAAATTGTAAGTTGTTATAATGAATATACACTTTAAAGATTTTAAATTAACATAATATAGTGGAACGGTAGGAAATAGCACTCATGCGTATTGTATTTAAACCAAAAGTATTTTTATCTATTGAGCTAATCTATACTTAAACTAGTTTATAATCTAGATATTCAATAATCATAATTCAAGTTACAAAGAATTAGTCCCATTTTTAATATATTTTTTGTTAAAAGTAGTTTTTGGTAATAATACACATACCTACTTAACATAGCACGTGGAACGTTTTCGTTAATTTTTTGTTGATGTTGTGTTTCAAAAACTACCATCTTTTAATCTTATTCAAATGTTGTAATTTTTACTTACTATACCTACCTAGTAAAATTATCTTTATTTTTTTAGCCATAATGGAAATATGTATTAAATTTGCAGTATTATAATAAACTTATAAATAGTTGAATATTATGTCAATAATTATAACAGTAGAATAATTTTGTCAAAGATAAATAATAAATAATTCATTGGTAAGGACCTACTGTTTTTAATACCGATTTGTTCGTATACCAAAGGAAAAAAAGGGAAGTGGTATTTATCACCAATTATAGTACGTCTTGTAATTTTCGCCACATCAAAATATTAATACGTAGCTCCGGGCCCATTATAGATCATATTTTTTATCTATATTCTGCAAATAAATAATAATAATAATTTTGGTAATCCGAGCCCCGATAGAAAACAAAAAAATTACATGATAATATGTTACCACACTTTCAATTTGAACTGTAGGAAGTTATCTGATACATTTACAGAGCTCGTATCAGCCACATATTATAACTTACTGTAAGCTATATAGTTACCTATACACTATAATATCGACAAGTCTTGTCCAAAATAATATTGTTGTGCTCTACTAATAAATAATAATAAGTACTTACCTACTTGTTTATGTATGTAGGTAGTCAAATCTATTCTATCAGTATAATATGTGAGCCATTATTTGCTTTATAAAAATTATCAAATTATTGTCGAAATATTGAACAATTGAACAATGCAGTACCGTGATATTTATAGTTTATCCGATATTAATCGCACGCGCATTCCTATTTTCATAAGACAATTCTAATTATTTATAAAAGTAATGGATAACAATATTTGTGAAATTATTAAAAGTATTAGAGACGAAGACTTATTATTATTTGTGTATTTTACGTATCAGACATTTTATGAATCTGAAAATTGTTTAATACGATGGCGTGGTACTTACTGCGTCAGAACTTGCACTGCAAAATTATTATTAGATTATAAATGTATAACTTTATAATTTTATAAAATGCATCTGTTTTAATTACATAGAACGTGAACAAATAACATGGACCATTATTAATAACAAGAGCAATTTGACAATTAATTATAATATTCCAGATTTTTACATAGGTATTTTATTATTTACTGAAATATTACTCATTTATTCACAAAGTATGTATATACACCTACACTTACAATTAAGTAGCTTACATTTTTGTACTCTTAAATAATTTTCTTTAAATTTATCTTTTAGAATGAACTTGGTTAATGAACGATTTAAAATAAATTTTAATAAGGATAAAAAAAATCATTCATTATTTAAAAGAAGAGCAAACTATAAAATGCCCTTTTATCTAGTTTTATAGCACAAAATAAAACTTGAAAAAGCTACGCAAATAACCAAAATAAATTTTTAAATGTAGCAACATTATATATTTTATTTATTTATGTAAAAAACAAAACCAAAATAATACTTTTGTAGTTTTGTGGAGGCCCGGAGGTCTGGGCCCCATAACCCCTAATTCAGCCCTGTTTTTGTAACTTATATACAAGCTCATAATTTGTGTTATTTCATTTATTTTTTTCATTTCAAGATCTGTCCCTTGTATATTGAGGATGCGGAAACCATGATAATATTGTTTAAAATATATCAAAACTTATAACCTCTAAATTGCGCATTACTATACGCATAGGCGCAACTAGGACAACATTTTTGGCAGACTCTCATATTTTTCTTTATTGATCGGTGAGAACATTGCCCCTACACTCGATTCCAAGTTTGTATATCCGTAACTTTTGAAGTGGTTTACAATAAATATTTATTTACATTAATATTTGTATAATAACCTATACCCACCAATATAGTAATATACTAATATCAACAAAATTACATTTTTTTTTTTAAGGGAATTGTTTGTATTTTAAATAATTGAAATCCAATATTTTCTTTATCCATTCTTTGATAAATTGACAACATCTCTTTTAGTATTGTAAAAGGCCAAATTTGAGTAGCAGTTTTGCAGTATACCTACCTACTCCATTCCTCAGCTTTTCTTAGTCAATTTTTTCGCCTCATTGAAGAAAATATTTTCCCATGACTATAATATGTCTATATGTATTTGTGTATTACCGATTAGAAATATATTATACATAATAAACAATATGTAAAAAACAACACATACCATGGTATGAATAATTCAGTTTTTCGGATGATGCGTTGGGCCAGTAAGTACCCTACGTTATTCAGATTATAACAAATAATTATTAAGAATTGTATTCTACACGTTTATCATTTAATAATTACACAAAATTATTATTTGTACCTATTTTACATAATTATTATTATAGTTTACCTTTGTCTATTGTATTAACCTTAATTTCAGTAAATTAATATGTGTCAACGGACACTCATACTGTTGGGCATTATCATGTCCGTTCTATAATAATAAATATACAATGTATAAAATATCATTTAATGTTTTATCATTGCTATAGATTCACGACATTATAGGTGATAATTTATTTCAACTAAATTTCAATAAAAAGGCTATTTTTGAATTTGTGATAAATTATTTTATTTAATCACCTATACAACATATAGATATACACCTGTAAAATAAGGGAAGACAATTAATATCGATACTATAGGTACTAGTTGGAAAATATTTTTTATTGTATAGATCAAATAATTTTTATTGCAGAGTGATCTATGTTAATTAAATTATTCAATCATAGAACATAGAAATATTACGTATGAATATGAGCATACAAATTGTATAATGTTAATTTCAAGAACCAAATATAAAATCATAATATGCAATGAGTAAATGTGTTAAACCAATAAATCTTCTGTAAACATTTAGTACCAAAAATACCACATTTATCAAAAATTAATAAATCAAGGTAACTAAGTATAAAAAAGCTTGTAAGTGCAGCGGGATGGATTATGTAAGCGGTGTTGGAAGTTTGTCATTGTCCCTTCGGTCTTTGGACAGGATAGTGTATTATTACAGTATTAGATAAAAAAAAACGATTCTCAGTGGAGGATCAGTGTAACAATTAGTAGGTAATCTAAATCATATGTAACAATATATATATAAATTAGTATGTTTAATAAACAATGTTATGTAATTTGAAATTAGATTCATAAATTATCTTTATGTTTCAATAGCAAATTGAATAAATATAAATTCACAAGTTTTAATTTTTTTAGAGGTTATTTTAAAATTGTATTCGTTTCTATGGTGGAAAAAAAATAGCTTAGCATAGGGTATTTTGGCGGTTTTTCCCGTGGCGTTAAAACTATTGAGAAAATTGAAAAATACCCTTTTCTAAAGTACCATCTTAATCCATTTTGCTAAAAGATAAGATACTATATTATGTTGAAATCGAAGCACTTCTTCTGGTAGACATTTTGTTTACAGGATATATAAAAA
Source organism: Macrosiphum rosae (assembly GCA_016617965.1). Lineage (NCBI taxonomy): Eukaryota > Metazoa > Arthropoda > Insecta > Hemiptera > Aphididae > Macrosiphum > Macrosiphum rosae. Next base: position 19,052 of record WHPZ01585706.1, read on the forward strand.
AAAAAACACCATTGTAAAGCCACTAGCTACCTCGCTTTGTTCAGAATCTAAAAATAAAAATAATTTAAATGTAGGGTAAAAACAAAATTACCCTACTCATTATAAGCTGCAGTTAATTGTCTAAATTGCTTATGGTAGACATATAATTAATTATAATAATTATATTAGAATATTATAATATGTTTTGGATGATTATCTTTTATTAAATCGAATACTATTGTTGTGGGCAACTGTAGATGCGTGAATTCGGCAATATTAAATAAAATAATACACATTGTTGCACAACGATATTTTACAACATATAGAAAATGTATTATTCAGTAATCTCATAACGTTAGTAGGTAATAATAATAATAATAATAATAATAATAATAATAATAATAATAATAATAATAATAATAATAATAATAATAATAATAATAATACAAATAATAAAATAATGTAAGTTAAATACAGTTGTATAATAATTGTATGTGAGTAATGTGTTGCATTAAGCTTGTTTACTTGTATATTTGCTCCTACATTTCTTTTAACTTTTTTTTTTTTTAAATTGAATTATTTTGACTTCATTTGTGCGTCTTACATACTTACATGAATTCCTTTTGATCATTTAGTAGTTTAATGATTGTAGGTCTATGTTAACGGCATGCAATTGCAGTTGGTTGTACAATATAGTTATGTGTTACTCTTACCCAAATTCACTAAAAGAGTTGTTAACTGAGCAGGACTTTATATTTTTTTCCAAATACCTATAAGTTTTTTTTTTAAATTTAACATCGAGAAATCTTTATTAGTTGTGACCAACTGTGAGATAGCAAATTGTAATTATATTATTATAATAATTATTATTAGAAAATAAATTATAATACTGCCTGCTAGAAGGTATAATTATGTATATAAAACCAAAATATCATTAAGATTACCTACCTATAACTGTATAATTTTTAGTTTGATTTAATGTATAATATTACCTATCTCTTACCTTTATTTCAGTATTCAACCCATTTTTAACAAATTATCATTTTTGAGGGTATCCTTTGTATTTTTTTTTTATCATAATAGTAATAATAGTAGATAGCACCACACATCAGATTCCAATTACGTGTTTTCAATCAAAGTTTTTTCGTTATGTTGACACTTGTTTATTTTTTTATATAAAAATCTTTCGGGATTTATAATTTAACTAGATACTATATCCAGTTAGTCAATGTTACATCAGAAAACTTGTTAATCCAATTTTTAACAAGTTTTTATAAACCATTATTAATATCAAACACAGTATTACAATTTTCACTATAGTTTTAAAATTACTATTAAAACGACACAAGATGTATCAAACTTAAAACTTTGACTTACATACTTTTTTACTTTTATAAAGTACATATCTAACAACCAATCATCAACATTCAACAATATATATATATTATAAATTAAAATTACTGCAATATATACTTACGCCACATTTATAACAACACTGTATGTAAACGTATCTATATACTCAGCCTGATTAAAATATTTGACTTATACTTGGTATTATTACTAAATAAGTATATCTATATAATAATATAATGTGACCAACAAAGTAATAAAAACAGAAATATTTATTTATTATTTAAATAAGTAAGTTTTTACATACAAGATAAAATTAAGTTATGGAATAATTTATAAGGAATACAGTTTTATATACAATAAAGAAAATGCTAGGAAAAACGCCGTAAGTATTATACCATCATAATAGTTATTTATAATTAATTCATAACTATTAATATTGATACTAAAACAATTCAGGTAAAATATTATTATAAAATTATAAAATATATTATATTCGTTTTAAAAGTGTTTATATTAAAATTATGATCCTCGTGCTGAATCATATAGAATCGGTAAAAGCGTAAATACTTCATCAGAAGTAGAAGTCTTAGCTCTGCCACCAGCGCAGAAACTTACGAGGATCGAGAGATACACTAACCGTTCATCGCATTTACCGTATAAATAAATAAAAATAATATTATAAAACGTTTGCAACTATTGTTTCGAGCCGTACGAAAGGCTGGCGCCGTTAAGTTGCCACAAAACTTGTCATGAAATGCCTTATTCCAGTACAATTTGCCAGAGATATTTCAGCCGGTCGTGGCTACATCACATTAATAACGTACATGTATAACACCGTAGAGCAACCTCAACCGGCCACAGAGAAGAACTACAACTACCGGCTCCGGAACGTAAATTCAACGTGCTCTCAAGTTAAATTTATTGGTTTTATTTATTATTATTATTTTTATTATTGGTTTTTAATTTATTTATTTGGTTCTCCAAATTCTTTACATTTTTTTTACAACTAAATTATATTTTTGTTATGGGAATTTTGGTGAATTGTTTTAATAGAAAGGTCTAGTGTCTTATAAGGTATTAAGATAATTTATTCAAATATTGAGAACCAAATATTTTAAATAAAAATTTTTGTTGTGATTCCAATGATCATAATATTGATAGATATAATGTTATTACGCCGTTTGTAAAACGAATTAAAAGCAACGAATGAACTAATATATTACTTTTAGCCTTCGCGAGTATTAATTAATCTCCGTAAAAGTAGGTATAGGTATAGTTACAACGGCAAATATTGTAGTTACATAATATGAAGCTATCTGGCCCCGCGATTAGAACAGTATTCACAGAATATATTACAATATATAGATATTATCTTTACACCCATGTTTAGTATTGAAGGACGTGATTGAGAATTTACTATCAGTCTATAATATATATATATATATATATATGGATGCATGTGAATACATGCATGTATGAGATACCCTAGTGTTTATACGAAAGACATCGCTGTATAATATAATATACCAACCTAGACAGTATCCTATAACGTATATACTAATATATGGCAACAATATATTACGCAACCAGATGTTTACGGAACAGTTTTTCAGACGACTAGTTTTTTTGTTTTGCTCTAAGACATGTCATCTATGATTCAATATTCACAGACCTCCTCTAGATTCGTGCGATTATAATATTATAATACTGATTGTGTTATACATTATAATAATTATAATATGACGAGTGACGAGCCTGTCGTCAGCGCAATATACATTTCAGATTTTTAACCTGATTATTTTAAAACAAATTTTTACCCCCTAAATTTTAATTTCAATACAATTTTTAGATTTTTGGGGGAGGGAGGCGGAGTGTATACTACGACATACTAGGGAGTTTTATCCTCCCAAAAAATGTACAAGGTTTATTTTTTGGCCTTAAAAATTTAATTTCGGTTAATATGAATTAATATTTTGTTATTCTGTAGAACTTATATACAGGGTGTATCTTATGTCATTGTACGCGGGGTTTTTTGACGATTACGGAACGATGATATGGAATTTCGTTAAAACGAAAAAAGACGTGTTTCTTTATTTTTAACAAGCAATTTTTTATAACAATTTCAAAATTTTTAAACATGTAGGTGTACTAATAGCAAAATCAACTTTTTTTTTCGAATGGTAACTACGATATTTTTAATGGATTCTGGTAAAGCTTTTTTTTCTGAACATTTTGGTAGTCGAATCGTCAATTTTGGTTCGCTAGTTTATTAACTATGGTCCTCCAAAGATTAGT